>BQKN01062441.1:217507-240188 GCA_022839385.1 Asparagus kiusianus
TAATTAAAATAAATAATTGTAGGTATTTAAAAATTAAACTAATTACAGAATAATTATCTACAATTAAAAACGTACCTGTTGTGCTAATACAACAGTTGATACGAAATAGTCAAAATATACCCATATTGTATAATTAAACAAGAATAATTAATAATAAAAATATTTCTACTTACATTTAAAATCAAATAATTATGGAACAATTACGTACATAGTAAAACGTACTAGTTATACTAATACGATAGATAATATGTAACAATAGAAATAATATAATAAATTATAGCAAAATCAAGTAATTAATAATACTATGTATTATGTGAAATAATTTGTAATAATATTAATAATACAATATATTATTTAAAATATTATGTAATAGTACCGATAACACAACAAATTAATTTTTGAAATTTTTACCACACAAAATAAATTTATAAATATCAAAATCATTTAAATAAATATATAATCAGATTTTTAAATCATAGAAAATTATTGGAAATCAAGAAAAATACAAATACTCTTTTAAAAATTATAATTAAATATTTTAAAATACTAAAAAATTATTTTAACTAGTATTAAAATTCATGGTCCTTACAGTTTCTATCGTTGCAGGAGTGGGGTGGTCCTCACTTCCCCACATAACCACATATTACCCCGAGCTTTTTCTCTAACCGAGCCATGCACCAACAACGTGGCTGAGTATAATGTGCTACTCATCGGACTTGAGTTGGCAAGAGAGTTAGAGATAAAGCACCTTGAGGCCTATGGCAACTCTCAGCTCATTGTTAAGCAAATGACGGGGGAATACGAAGTCAGAAATGATGACCTGATCCCACTTCACAAAGCAGTCACCAAGTTAGTAGAATCATTCGAAAGCTTCCGCATCGAGTATGTGCTCCGTTCAAAGAACACGCACATGGACACCCTCGCATCCCTGGTAGCTAACTTAGCCCAGCCACTAGAAACGACTCAATGGGTCACTGTGGCGAGCCAAAGACTCTTTCGACCGAAAGACGTTCTATAAGTGAACACCACTCACTAAGTTTTGGATCAACCCGACCCGATAGATTGGCGTCTCCCGATTATCGATTATGTTCTGTACGGCATGCTGTCCGAAGATGCTAGAGAGCGAGAGTCTATCCACTAGCGTGCCTCAAGGTTCTACTATGATTCGACCATGAAGATGTTGTGTCGAAGGTCGTATGACGACTTGTTACTTTGATGTCTTTCAAAGACAGAAGCAAAAGAGGCCCTACACGAAGCCCATGATGGTACTTGCGGAGTTCACCAGCCTGGACCTAAGCTTTGGGATCAATTATGGAGAATAGGCTATTTTTAGCCTGGGATGGTCAGCGTCGTAGTTGATTATGCAAAGCGTTGCCACGCATGCGAAATCCATGCCAATTACATGCATCAACCTCCTAAAGACCTACACCCAACAATGACATCATGGCCTTTCGAAGCATGGGGGATGGACATCGTCGGACCAATATCCCCGTCGTCAGCAAGAGGTCATTGCTTCATCCTCGCGATCACCGACTACTTCTCGAAATAGGCCGAAGCCATCCCTTTAAGAGAGGTCAAGACCAATGACGTGATTAAGTTCATCAAACATCATGTCATATACCGATATGGTGTACCTCGATGTATCATCCATGATAATGGCAGATAATTCGTTAGTCATGCGTTTACCCGGTTTTGTGACAAGTTACGGATACAGAACCTCTCCTCTATAGCCTACAACCCTTAGGCGAATGGCTTGGTCGAGGCCTTCAACAAAACAATCGTTAAGATCTTAAACAAGCTAACTTCCAACAGCAAGCGCAATTGGAACAAGAAGCTGGGCGAGAGCTTATTGGCGTATCGCACAACGGTTCGTACACCGACCGGCAACATGCCTTATTCATTGGTATATGGCTATAAGGCCGTGTTACCATTAGAGATTCAAATTTCATCCCTCTGTGTCACCCTAGCTATAGGGATGACGACCAAAGACAATCATCAACGATGCCTCGCGGAACTCGAAGCATTGGATGACATGCGGCTTAAAGCTCAACAACACATTGAGTTCTACCAAGCCCGAATGGCTAAGGTTTTTGACAAGAAAGTCAAGCGTCGATCCTTTAAGGAGGGAGAATTGGTGCTCACCATCCGATGACTGGTGATTCTCACTTCCAAGAAAAAGGGCAAATTTCAGCCCAAATGGAAGGACCGTTCGTAGTAAAGACAGTCTATTCGAATAGAGCTTATCATCTTGTAAAACCGAATGGCGACAAGATCATGATGCCTATCAACGACAAGTTCTTGAAGAAGTACTACCCTTAGTGCCTCTCACAAACTCCCACGAGTGCATGAGTCTAAACTGGTTCTCACAAACTCCCGCGAGTGCATTAGTCTAAACTGGTTCTCACAAACTCTCGCGAGTGCACGAGTCTAAACTGGTTCTCACAAACTCCCACGAGTGCATGAGTCTAAACTGGTTCTCACAAACTCCCATGAGTGCATGAGTCTAAACTGGATCTCAAAAACTCCCGCGAGTGCATGAGTCTAAACTGGTTCTCACAAACTCCCACGAGTGCATGAGTCTAAACTAGTCCTCACTCCCTCCAACCGGTACATGAGGCTAAATTGTTCCTACTTCATATACTTCGACGGGAAACCCTATACGAGACACTACAAATAGTGTTCTTAAGTATAACCTAGATCACCACTTGGTCTAACCTTCTTGCAGATTAGGACCAAAACTAACTATCATGCTAACCCTCACCTTTGAAAAAATCAACTTACCAATCCTCTCAGATAGGATGTGAGCCCACAAAGTCGCTCACATCGCAGCAAACAATCCTGTCATGTTAACACTCACCTCTGACAAAATCAACTTACCAATCCTCTCCAATAGGAGGGTGAGCCCATAAAGTCTCTCACATCACGGCAAACAATCCCGTCATGTTAACCTTCACCTCTGACAAAATCAACTTACCAATCCTCTCCAATAGGATGGTGAGCCCACAAAGTCGCTCACATCACAGTGAACAATTCTGTCATGTTAACCCTCACCTCTAACAAAATCAACTTATTAATTCCCCTAATGGGATGATAAGTCCTCATAGTTACTCCGATCGCAACAAAGTTCTATCGTGTTAATGATTACCTCTGATGGCTGGCCCTATTATTCCCACGAGTAACACGGTCTAAGTAGCGACCTACCTTGCGATGTGTTGCTACTTCGGTTAATAGTCACACTCCTATGTTCCTAAACTACCTGACCTATTCCGGCTATCCTAATATTCTCTTAGAATAACCGATGGGTAGCAGCCTACCATGCGATGGCTCCTACAGCGATCAATCGTCACATTCCTACATCCCTGAACGATTCGATTTTCATTTACTTCGTCGCCTTTGGGGATGATGATAATTACCAAGAGCAGCTTATCAAGCGACATGCCCAACCACCTCCTCGAACAACAACTCGCCAAAAGGCAAGTCATTGTTAGGTCTTAAGCGGGTCGCCTACACAAGTAACCACTCTTTGTTTCAAGCAAAGTGTTACCCTTTAGGGTTCTCCTGAGCTACAACGCAAAAGTCGGGGTTAACCTGACCCCACGCTGTGAACAACTAAAAGCAGAAGAGGGTCTTAACGACTAAGTCCAAGATAAACTCGTCGAAGGCTCGCCACACTACGAAAAATGGTACAGTCGACTCACCTCAGGCGACAAGCAGCACAGACGAGTCTAATACAATGGCTATCAAAGGTTAACCAATATTCCTAAGCATAGATCAACATAGAAAATAAAGGAGAGACTGTGCATACAAAGCAGTAAGAAAACAAAAACATAAAGGACCATTCCAGGCCAAATTTAGGGACAAAGTTTTAACTACAGTGCATCAAACATCAGCAAAACTACAAATAGTGTCTAACAACAAGAAAGACGGGCTACATCAACTTAAGCAGGCTGAAAGTGACGATCTCGGCCTTGACGTCCGCTAGCTCCGCCTCGTGCCTAGCCCATACCCTCTCCTCCTGTTGCTATTGAAGTCTGGCGAGAGCAACCTCACCGTCCTCCTCTTCCCGACGAAGGAGTTGGAGTGCCCTGGCCTCTGCCTTGACAACATAGCTAACCTGCACTCTCTTACGCTCAAGCCTTTTCAGCCTCACCTCACCTTCAAGGGACCCAGCACCTTCGAAGAAGGCGACATCCAGATAGGTATCCATCTTTGCTAGTATGGTGCGATGTTGCCTGTGCAGGCGTCTGAGCAGAGCCTCCTGTTTCTGAATACATCGCATCGAGGCTTCGCTCTAGAACAGGACGCTCATGGCGAGAGGTGTCGGTTCAAGGTCGACCTGCACAAGCTCCTCCAAGTGGTACATTAGCCCCTCCAAATGCTAAAGCTCCCGCTCACACTGCCGGGCAAGCTGGGGACCACCTGCATGTCGGAGGTCCTCAAGACAGTCCCCCACAATGGGGAGCATATCATGATACCTCCCGACACCCTGGCTAATGATGGTGGCTGTCCTACGTAGGTCATCCTCCAACTTCTGGAGGATGGCGAGCGTCGGACCAGAGTTCAAAGTGGAAGAGCCTTGGGTCGAACCCGTGGGTGAAGATGGCGTCGCGTGAACGACAGTAGCAGTAGAGGAGGAGCCAACGCCTCCCCCCTCGAAGACACCAGAATCAGAGTTAGAGGCCATTGATCAAAGAGTTTTATTTTAGAGGGTCTCTTCTGGAAAATTTTTTTAAACACTAGAACTCTACCGAAGAGACAACGAACACATTATATAGCCAAAAGATGAACGGCTAGGATTCACTACCTCAAATGGATCGAGCGACCCAGATCTCTAGCGGCAATTCGAGCTCAACGCAAATAAAGCCTCACTCTTGGGACTCCAAACCGACCGTTCGAATTAAACGCAGAAGGCAAAGTATTCCGTCACTTCGCAATTAATGAGGAATGACGCGCCCACATCGTCCTAGCTAGCAAGCACTTGGGTCCACCGATAGACATGCAACCCAAACTCGTCATCACCTAAGTTTCGCTTGCAGCCCAAACTCGTCTGTGCTTGAGTTTTGCTTGCAGCCCAAACTCGCCATCACCTGAGTTTCGCTAGCGGCCCAAACTTGCATGTGCTTGAGTTTTGCTTACAGCCCAAACTAGCCTATGCTTGAGATTCGCTTGCAGCCCGAAATTCGCCTAACTTGAGTTTCGCTTGTAGGCCAAACTCGCTTGTGCTTGAGTTTCGCTTGTAGGCCAAACTCGCTTGTGCTTGAGTTTCGCTTGAAGCCCAAACTCGCCTGTGCTTGAGTTTCGCTTGCAGCCCAAACTCACTTGTGCTTGAGTTTCGCTTGCAGCCTACACTCGTCATCACTTGAGTTTCTCTTGTAGACCAAACTCACCGGCGCTTGAGTTTTGCTTGCGACATAAACTATCCCTCGCTGGAGTTTCGCCTGCGGCCCAGAATTGCCAGCAACTAAATCTGCCCATCGCATGAATAAGACACTGAATAGTGACGCAATGAAAGATGAGAAGATTACGTGTACAATGAGAAAGTACAAAGTTCATTAGATGTTTCTGGACAGTATATTTGAACAAAGTTAGGACTTTACAATTAAGAGAGTCATAACATTAAATTCAAGAAACAAAACATTAAACAAAGCATCCTGGATCTACTCCTACCCTTGAGCTTATTCTAGGAGTTTGAAGGAAGCGAGCTCGGACCTAATCGTGGCTATCCTTTCTGTGTGCAAAGTACGAGCCTCGTCTTCATCCTCCCGCTGGATCCTCACCTCGAAAGAAGCATTAGCGGCGGCATCTTCCTGGCGTAGTGACAAAAGATCGCATCTTTTCCTTGCAAGAATGCCATGCACGGTCTCAATCTGAATGCGCAGGCCCATCAAGATCAATTCCCCTTCAATGTACGGAGTCCTGCCCAAAGAGATCAAGCCAGCAGTACTCTCCATCTCGGCCTGCAATAGATGTTAGCGGAGATCCAAGCAAGCGATAAAGGATTCTTTGTCTTCTATGTCTCGCCTTCGGCACTCTCGTTGCCACGCCTCATGACGACAAGTCGAAACCAAGAGTGACTCCACTTCGGACTCCAAATCTGCCTGCCGCAGATTCTCCAACTAGTTTATGACCGACTCAAGATCAACGAGCCTCATCGAACAACATATGGTGAGCCTGTAGTCGCACAAATGACAGATTCGTGTAACCCGATCTAAGAAGGCCTGCTTCAGGTCCGCGAAGACACCACGGCCCTAATCGACGACTGAGATCGTCCGCTTCACAGCACCCTCCAGCTCCTCTATATGGATCTGTAGATTGGCTGAATCCGAAGGTTTAGACTCCGGATCATGGCTAGGTAGAGTAGTTGAAGAAGAGGCATCGCTCGCCTTCTTCCTCGAAGCGGATGCTTTAGGGCGCGGCGCCATTGGAAACGAGGAAAAGAAGATGAGCACGGTGACCTCCTTAACTAGGAGTGCAACGTATATAATGAGCACGTTCATCGTTCAAAGGTCCAATCGGGTGCATGGAACAGAGAGTTACCATTATGACGCCTTCAATGTGAAATGACATACCAATGTCAGTCCAGCTGGCAGTCACACGTTGCCATGACCAGACACGTGGCTCACCTTATTCACCTACAGCTCTGAATGAGTTTTTCACCCAGAGTTCGGCTTCGGTCCAAACTCGCCAACGATTCGGATTCGCCTCCGCCTGTGGCCGGAATTCGCCCACGGTCCGAATTCGTCAAAAGTTCGCCTATAAGTAGAACTCACCCAGGGGTCGGATTCGTGTGTGGCTAAGAGGCCAAAAGGCAACATGAACACAAAAAAAGAGAGAACATGCACAAACGCATTTCGAAAACTAAAGGGCATATCATTCATCCAGTTTTACGATAGTAAATTTGAACAAAGTTATGATTTTACAAACTATTAACACCAAATGTCTTAAACAACAGAGAACCTAGTCTAAGAGGCTGAAGGACGCGAGCTCCGCTTTAGCCGTGGCCACCCTCCTTGCGTGATCTTCCTGGCTTTATCCTCAGCTTCCTTTTGAGTCTGACCCTCGAAGGTAGATGTTGTGATAGAGTCTTTCTACCGCAGCATCTCAAGGTTTCGAGTCTCCTCTTTGACGGCCTTGTCAACTTTCTAGCTTTCAGATCGGAGGCCCCCTAAGGTCGTCTCCACAAGCTCTAACTCGGTCCTCAAACGGGATATGGTGTAAGTAAGAGTGCCTATCCATTCCCCCAATGAGTGCTGCTGGTCTACCCAGAAGGCGACATGGGACTCTAAATCTGCCATTTCCCTTGAGCGAACCTCATGTTCCTATGCCTCCCTATGCCAAACTTGAGATAAGAAGCGATCCACTTTAGCCGTGGGACCTCCTTACAGCAGAGTCTCTAGGTGTGTCAGACGGGACTCCAGATAGAGAAGCCGCTACCTACAACGAACGGTGAGACGAGGCTCACCCAACCGGCTGAGATCGACCATGCGATCCAGGAGGGACTGTTTGAAGTCAACATAGACCCCGAGACCAAGGCTGACGAGGGAAATCACCTGCTTCGTGGTATTTTTGAACTCTTCGATACGAGCCTGAAGAGGCAGAGAGCCTAAGGGAATGGGCTCTTGACCCTAAGCAAGCCTGCAATGGGAGGAACATCAAGGCAAGGCTCTATCCCAGGCGGGGGAATAGGCTGTGAAGTGGGAGAAGCCGTGGATTCCCCCGGATTCGTCGTCAGAAATGAGTATGGACTTAGTCCAACGCTCTTCCATGACAGGCACCCCTTCCCGAACTATATGATAGCCAAACAAAAAAAGAGGGTTAAGAGCGGGGAATGTCACCTTGTTCACAAACTCACAATCTAACTGGACGAGGGCCTAAACGCCAAAAAACCTTCAACGGCAGCGGTTTTGACGGCGGAAGAGGAGGAGACACCCTGACCCTTATTTGAAGCAGTCTTCATCACCTCCGGGCGCACTCATGGATAGCAGTTGTTTAGTCAAAATTGTTACGATACAACCGAACTGCGACCTGACAGTTGTGATTAACTCAAACCCATGCCTCAAATGGCTAGAGGTTAGAGTAGAAATCTTAGCATTAAGTCTAAGAGAAACTACTCGACAACTCATCATACTGAGGGGAATAGTATGACTAGCCCGATTCAAACGATGATCGGTAAAGGTAAATCAAACCCGTTGATAGCTGAGGGTTTGCTAAAAATCCTAAAGAAAGCCAAATTCACCCAAACTCATCAGGAACTTCTTAATTCCAAGTGTTCCAGACCACACGCAAGTTGGTTTAGGTCTGAAAATGTTGAAGGAGGTCTTGTAGACGGTAAAAATTACCTTGGAAGATGTAGCTGTGACGCCCATGTTTTCACTCATGGCTGCAGTCCAAGGTGAACCTAAAGATATCAAACCTGTCATGCAACAACACTGTGCAACAATAAGTTTCACCAATCACAGTAATATCCTCTAGTGGGATCAAATAAAAGTGTAGGTACAAAACAGGCAAAGAAGTAGAACGACAATAATAGACATGATAAAGAGGATGATATCTCATAAATAAGGTCATATCTCAACTGAAAATAAACTGAAATACATTTTGAGTCTGCAATAACATACAATGTCTCAACATGAATCAAAACGGAAAGTCGAACTAAGGTTCATTGCCTTTACAATGGAAATAAACTCTGAATAAAATTTAAAACTACAGTGGAGCCTCTAATAAATCTCTCGGGACGGCGACTATGCAAGAACTCCGTCATCCTACGGCTCTCCAGAACTCCGAACTAGCTGAAAGGGTATTTTTAAAAGAAAAAAAATAACAACAAGAGTGTCAGAGCGCTACAGCAAGATTACCTCCATCCGCCCCTAGGGAAAGGGCTACTTGGTAGAGTGAGGGCTCTATCTATTAAGCATAGTCTACCTAGATTCATTTTCCCCGTATCTAAGTAGGATTAACATTTAGAAACCTACAACACGAGACGTAGTACGTCGAGCGAAATAATCCAAACAAGGAAACCCTTATGTATATACCATAAGTCTCAAATTGTAGATATCTAAACATTAATACCGAACTAAGAAAAGACAATCTAATGAAACCAACAATTAGATATCCATAACACGAGACTGGTACGTCAAGCGAAATAATCCAAACAAGGAAACCTTCATGTATATACCATATGTCTCAAGTTGTGAATCTCTAATCATTAATCCTAACTAAGAAGTAAAAAAAATAGTAAAAGAAACAAGATATCAACACATCGTATTTATGATATCTTCCACAATCACTGGAGAGATAGAATAAAATACCAACACATAATTTTGTACACTTTCAGAAGTAACGTATCTTAGTTATATAGTTCACTGATAGGTTTTATTTATAATCGGCATCTGTCATAGTTAGGCTATCAAGTAATTGTCTCAGTGCGACGGGCTATCCTATAGGTATCCGGAACTGTGTACACGGCTCATTAGTCTCATCGCGATCTCAGTGCGTAACATGAGTGCGGGACGGACTACCAAATAGGCATCCTAGAAATACAGCTCACGAGCCTCATCGCATCCTAGTGTGGGATGAACGGTTAGATCAAGCCTCCTAAAATCTGACTCAATGACTTGTACATATGGAATATCGACGCACTACCTCATGTAGTACTGAACTGAGCTCATCAACGATATCCACCTCATATAAATCTTTGTACCTCTGGCATATTAATGCACTATCCTATATAATACTGAGCTATGCTCATCAATGATAGTTACCTCATATGTAAACCGTGTATATCTGGTGTGTCGACGTACTATCCTATATAGTACTAAGTTGTGCTCATCAACGACATCCAACATGTATATGAACTATATCTAATTCAAATATGATCAAATAAAAATTCATCATAATCCCCTTGGGATTCTTAAATATATAATATAACATATTTATGACTATACATATAACATAAAGCGGCTCAAAAATCCGTGAACGCACCTCAAAATGACGCAACACAGCTCCACAAAACGAGCAGGAAAAATAGACATGTCATCTGTTAGTAAAATAAGCATATCTTTCTCTAGGAAAACTTTTTACAAATAGTTTTCTGTTTTGAAAACTAGATTCACACATCTTTCAAATGACATAAGTTTAGTTCAGTTTGGAGTTCATTTGTTATTCCAAATCTCTAGTTAAATATTATATATGTACAGCCATTTTTCTACAGGATATATTATTAGTAAAAAGATCATATCTTTCTCTATACAAATGATTTTTAAGAATGGTTTTCTGTTTTGAAAACTAGATTTATACATCTTTTAAATAACATAAGTTTGGTTCAGTTTGGGGTTTATTTGTTATCCCAAATATCTAGTTAAACATTATATATGTGCAGCCATTTTTCTACAAGACATGTTGTTAGTAAAAAGATCATATCTTTCTCTATACAAATGATTTTTAAGATTAGTCTTCTGTTTTAGAAACTAGATACATATATGTTTCATTTGACACTAGTTTGGTTAAATTTAGAGTTTAGTTTTTATTTCAAAATCTCAGTCAAACATGATATGATTGCTACAGTTTTCTGCAGAAAATATTTGTTTAGTACATCTTTTAAATTTCTCATATATAAATAAAATTATAAAAAATCCTAATGATCATAATCATGATAATATCATAAATAGCAAAAAAAATTTCTAATCTAGCATTGGTTTATGTTTTAACATAAAAAATTTAACTTTTATCATATCATGTTAAGATTCAAGCATGAAAACACATATTCAACATCATATTAAACATCTAACTGGTTATTTAACTATGGGGAAGGGTTTAGATAAAGATAATCTTGCCTTAAATATCATTCTAAGCCTCTGAAATAACCAGCAACCAAAAAGAAGTGCATCCAAGCAGTTTTCCCCTTGCTACACGTTGATGATCTCGCCCTCGTGTCAATATTTGCTTCACAAAGCTCTCAAAATTCTCAACTTTAGGGCTAGGGATTCAGAGAGAGGAAGAGGGGCTACTATGATTTGAAACTCTGATGTAAAGATGTTAATTTTCAAAAAACATGTTTATATATATGTAAACCCGAAATAAACCCGTTTGACCCGAACCAGGAATCCTAATCTGACTAGGAGAATAACCTTTGATATTTTGGCCATAACTTTCACGTCCGACTTCGTAATGATCTGATATAAGACTTGTTGGAAAGACCATGAAGATACCTACAACTTTTGTCTTTTAAGTTTTTCCAAATTCCAATAACATATATAAGAAAAATAAAAAATCTCTCCGCTAGTCATAAATTTTTAGATTTATACATCGAGCATGAATTGTGCATTTGCTCTTATATATATACATATATACATTGAATTGATCTCAAACCAATTCCTAGCATACTCAAACATCATAATATGTATTTATAAATAAATAATATATTTATTATTATTTATCACAAAATATTCAAATTTTTTGGGTTTTACATTCTTCCCCCTTAAAAGAATTTCGTCCTCGAAATTCAGAAATCATACTTAAGCAAATAATAATACTAGAAAAGTACGTAGAGGGTCTAATTTAACCCGCAAATATAAACATCACAAAATATTTACTCTTGATAAGCATATAGGGATATTTATATTTAACAATCTAGGATGACTATATTCCCACTCAACCCTTAATCGAATGGATCTAGTACGTCGGGCGAAAAATCCAAACAAGGAACTCCCCATATATATACCATGTGTTCCCATTCTAGCGTTAAATCTAAATATAACCACATAAATAATCGCATACATAAATCAATCCACTTCCTCAATAGGTGCAGGAAGTCGTGCGACATAACATATTTTCACTCCCGAAAATCATCTTTAATGTCTACACTTAACCATCTAAAATGTAAATACCCCCACTTAACACCTAACTAAATGGAACAAGTACATCGAGTGAAAAATCCAAATAAGGAACCCCTCATATATATACCATATGTTCCAAGTACTTAGGAGATAAGTGGTAATACTCTCGTAAGTATGAACATCGCCATACATGCAACCATAAGCAATAAATAAGTCATACAAAAATTTAATTTATTAGATCAAACATGTGTGGATAGTCGCGATGTATACCCTCCTCGCGCTCCCAAGAGCCTCCTCAACTCCTTTCCAGTTTTGTTGAATTGCCACAAAGGAAAAACATCATGTTTCTAAATTTCTTGTCTTCCCTAGCAAGCATACAAACTTGGATTTCAATCGTAGTCAGATCATTCTAAAGCTAAATCTTCAGTGCGTTCATCATTCGTTGCTGCTCTACATCATGAAAGTGCTTCCTAAACATAGAAACATGAAATGCATTGTGTATACTAGACCTCGATGCTGGAAGATCTAGTCTGTATGAAACAGCTTCAATGATCTCCAAAATTTGATGCGGTCCAATGTATCTCGGCGTAAGCTTTTTCTGTCTCCCGAATTGCTAACACCTTTCACATGTGATACCTTCAGCCTAACCGAATCTCCAATCTGAAACTATAAGGGTTTTTATTTCTTATTAGCATAGCTCTTTGCCAACTCTAATCGGCTAGAATCCAATCTCTGGTCAATGTTACTTCCTCAGTAATCTATCTCATATGCTCTGGCCTAAGTATTAAACTCTTCTCCGGCTCTACCCAACATATAGGAGATCTGTAAGGCCTCCTGTACTATACTTTATACGGGGTCATCGATTGTCACTTGATAATTATTGTTCTAAATGAACTCTATCAATGAAATATGATCCTCCCAGCTACCTTGAAAATCAAATAACACTAGCCCGCAATTTGTTTTCCAATATCTGATTTACTCTCTCTATCTGACAATCTATCTCAATTTGATACTGTCGTATATGGAACTCCACAAAGTTGAATAGTCTCCTGAATAAATATTCTCCCTAGAATAAAATATGCTGATTTTATCAGTCTATCAACTATCACCCCAAACCGAATCATTCTCTTTCTTCGACTTTGATAATCCTATAATAAAGTCCATAAAAATGTTCTCCCACTTCCACTCCGAAATGGGTAAAGGCTGATGTGTTCCTGTAGATCTCTGATGTTCCGTCTTTACTCACTGACAGGTAAGATACTTAGCTACATACTCTGAAATCTTCCTATGCATATCACTCCATCCAAGAGTGTTTCTTTAGGTCCTTTTACATCTTAGGGGTCTCTGGATGCACTGTGTACCGAGTACGATGTGCTTCATCTAGCGACTCCCTCTTAAGCTCTGCATTGGCTGGCATAACCAACATGTCCTTCATCTGTAGACTTCCATCTGTTCCAACGGTCTAATCAGTCTTAAGCTCTTTGTAAATTTCCTCCTTTTGGATCTGAATTCAATAGTTTTCTAACTGACTTCTGACAACTCTGACACTCCAAGTTGGCTGCACTGACACAGCTCCCTACAATGCACTGGTTCTACCAATCTTATGTCTAAAATCACACTGGCTAAGGGTGAGAATATCTCAATACAACGAGCACCTCTATGCCGAAACCCGATGTTGACGTTTCTTACTCAAGTCATCCGCTACGACATTTTCCTTCCCTAGATGATACTAAATCGCGAACTCGTAGTCCTTGATAAACTCAATTCACTTCCTTTGTCTCTGGTTGAGTTCCTTCTGAGAGAAAAGATACTTAAAACTCTGATGTCTGTGAATAATTCAAACTGTACTTTATATAAGTAAAGTCTCTATGACTTCAGTGCAAATACCACTGTTGCTAACTCTAAGTCATAAGTGGAAATAGATCTGCTCATGTACTCTTAATTGCTGCGAGACATTTGTTACTACTCTCTGAGTCTACATCAAAACGCCTCCTAACTCTACCAATGATGTATTTGTGTAGACCACAAATGTCTTGTCGTTGCTTGGAATAGTTAAAACTGGCGCTGTAGACAATTTAGCCTTCAAGGTATCAAAGGCCTTCTGGTACTCCATGCTCCAAATGAACTATACACCCTTCTTCATAAGGCGTGTAAGTGGTGTCGAAATCTTTGAGAAGTCCTAGATAAACTTTCAATAATAGCCAGCTAAACCCAAAAAGCTATGAATCTCTATCTCCGTCTTCGACGGATTCCAAATCAAGAACTGCTGAAATCTAAGTCGGATCTATTACTATGCCCTTTCTGCTGATGACATGATCGAGAAATCTGATTTCTGAAAGTCAAAACTCATATTCGCTGAACTTGACATATAACTGATGCTCTTGTAGAGTCTGCAAAGCTAACCGGAGATGCTACTCGTGCTCTACCTCCGATCTTGAATAAATAAGGATGTCATCGATAAAAACTATCACGAAAACATCTAAGAAGGGACGGAAAACTTGGTTCATGAAATCCATGAATACAGTGGGTGCATTGGTCAACCCAAATGGTATGACCAGAAACTCAAAAGATTCATATCGAATCAGGAAAACACGGCTTTGGGAAAGTCCCTCTCCCGAACTCGCAACTACAATAACCCAAAACGAAGATTAGCCTTCGCAAAACATACGCTTCGCGCAGCTGATCGAACAAGTCACAAATCCAAGGTAATTGGTACCTATTCCGGATAGTGACCTTGTTCAACTCTTTATAATCAATACCCAAACGCATACTTCCGTCCTTCTTCTTCACGAACAGAACTGGCGCTCCCCACGGAGAATGACTCCGATGAATAAAACCCTGAGCTAACAACTCGTCCAACTGGGTCTGAAGCTCCCTCATCTTAGCTGGTGCCATGCGATAGGGTGCGCGGGATATCGGGGTTGTGCCTGGCTACAACTCAATACGAAATTCAACCCCTCACACAGGAGGTAAACCAGGTATGTCCCAAAAGACATCCTGATACTCTGAGATAACTCTAGTCTCAAATAAATTAATACTCTGATCCCATCGCATCACCTCCTCGATGTATACCAGACATGACTCCGCAAAACGGTTGCCCTGGGAGGTTGCTACAATTATCTCGGACCCATCGGACGCTCGCAAATTGACCGTCTACACAAAGCAGTCAATACTATCATGGTAGGAAGATAACCAATCCGTACCAAAAATTTGACATCGACAACACGATCAACTCGACGTCTAACTCAGACTCATCTAGTTTGATGACACATCCCCTACAGATGGAAGGGACACCCCCTAGAGGGGTAGGCACTGACAATGGAAAATCTAAGGAATGCCACAAGCTGACACCCAGTAACAAAGGTACAAAGGATAAGAGATAAACGAATTTCATAAATCAAACTAGATCCGAAATGAAAATGAAATCACGAATAAAACTCCGCTCGTAACCTGATCATGCGGTGCAGCTGAATAGACTTTGCTAGATAGTGCAAATCTCCTGGATAATGCAAATCTGGTCTGCTGGCCCCTAAATCTTCGGATTAACAAGTAGTACTTCTATTTCCTCACTGTCGGCCAAAATTACGACTCTGAGATTGCCGACTGTGACCTTTATCATACTAGCTTCCTGCTATGAACTGCTACAATGCTTTTGCTATTTGTTCGACCTTGTTATGATTGTAACATGTTTCTCCGAATCTCTGCGCTACTCCGGCGCTCTCTAATCACATTGTGCTCCTTTCTTATCTTGTCCTTATTGCTGGAGTAAAATCATTCTCCCGTTGTTAGGTTTCTCTAGATTTTCGTAATGGTTCTCTTACCATTGTTATTGTCACAATTCTGGATTTTGATTTCTTTCTTCACTATATGTATATCTCTCTGCTTCACTTAGACTAGCACTAATTGTTTGATGAAGAAATGACCTAAATTCTCCTAAATAGGTAATAATTGCTGTCTCGTCAAAAATCTGGATGTTGTTGCTATCCTCTAGCGATGGTCCTCAATGTTGAATATATATTTGACTTCTGCTTGGTTCCTAGCAGATGTTCAAGAAACTTTCATATACTCTTTCCCTTATAGGTTGCAATTGAAACTGGTGTGCCTTGAAATTTTGGTGCTCATACTGTCTAATATTTTTCTTATCCTTTCAGAGTTAAATCTCCTGCTTTGCGGCTCTATCAACAACTGATTGTGGTGGTGGTGTACTCATTGGTATTTCATCTTTACTTCCACGACGGGTACAACCGGTGGTGAATCTCTTGAAAGTAGTGTTGCTGATGGAAACAGATACACTTTTTGCTCCTCGATTGTTGTAAGATCATGCTACTAACGACGGTATGAAGTCGATTAAATACTATGGAGCCTGCTGTAGCTCGGCTCTGCATGCCCAGCTCTCTAGGTACGAGTTTTTACCTCGACCACATCCTCGTTTCGATATTTATAATATCAAAAGGAGAGCTTAATTTCACAGTAAGTGAGATAGCAAAAATACATATATATATATATATATATATATATATATAACGTATCACAATACGAATTCATAACACATAGTATTCACGCAAATACCTTCAATCAACATAAAATAGTTGTCATAAAAAAATTCTCAATTTTTGAGATATAAGCATATATCGTCCTCACTCATACTAGGAAATCCTTACGGACTCTATACATGAATCCTAAGAAACTCTATCCTAGCTCCACGACTCGACACATGATGATCCTAAGGATACTGGAACTAGAACTCTGATACCAACTGTGACACCCCTGTTTTCACTCATGGCTGTAGTCCAAGGTGAACCCAGAAATGTCAAACCGGCCATGCACCCACACTGTATAACAATAAGTTTTACCAATCACAGTAATATCCTCTAGTGGGATCAAATAAAAGTGTAGGTACAAAACAGGCAAAGAAGTAGAATGACAATAATAGACATGATAAAGAGGATAATATCTCATAAATAAGGTCATATCTCAACTGAAAATAAACTGAAATACATTTTGAGTCTACAATAACATACGATGTCTCAACATGAATCAAAATGGAAAGTCGAACTAAGGCTCATTGCCTTTACAATGGAAATAAACTCTGAATAAAATTTAAAACTACAGTAGAGCCTATAATAAATCTCTCGGGACGGCGACTATGCAAGAACTCTGTCATCCTGCGGCTCTCCAGAATTCCGAGCTACCTGAAAGGGTATTTTAAAAGAAAAAAACAATAACAAGAGCGTCAGAGCGCTACAGCAAGATTACCTCCATCCGCCCCTAGGAAAAGGGCTACTAGGTAGAGTGAAGGCTCTATCTATTAAGCATAGTCTACCTAGATTCATTTTTCCCGTATCTAAGTAGGATTAACATTTAGAAACCTACAACACGAGACGTAGTACGTCGAGCGAAATAATCCAAACAAGGAAACCCTCATGTATATACCATAAGTCTCAAATTGTAGATATCTAAACATTAATACCGAACTAAGAAAAGACAATCTAATGAAACCAACAATTAGAAATCCATAACACAAGACTGGTACGTCAAGCGAAATAATACAAACAAGGAGACTCTCATGTATATATCATATGTCTCAAGTTGTGAATCTCTAATCATTGATCCCAACTAAGAAGTAAAAAAATAGTAAAAGAAACAAGATATTAATACATTGTATTTATAATATCTTCCACAATCACTGGAGAGATAGAATAAAATATCAACACATAATTTTGTATACTTTCAGAAGTAACGTATCTTAGTTATATAGTTTACTGATTGGTCGTATTTATAATCGGCATCTGTCATACTTAGGCTATCAAGTAATTATCTCAGTGCGATGGACTATCCTATAGGTATCCTGCACTATGTACATGGTTTATTAGTCTCATCGCGATCGTAGTGCGTAACATGAGTACGGGACAGACTACCAAATAGGCATCCTAGAAATACAGCTCACGAGCCTCATCACACCCTAGTACGGGACAGATGGCTAGATCAAGCCTTCTAAAATCCGACTCAATGGCCTGTACAAATGAAATATCGACGCACTACCTCATGTAGTACTGAACTGAGCTCATCAACGATATCCACCTCATATAAAGCTTTGTACCTCTGGCATGTCGATGCACTATCCCATGTAATATTGAGCTATGCTCATCAATGATTGTTATCTCATGTGTAAACCGTGTATATCTGGTGTGTCGACGCACTATCCCATATAGTACTAAGCTGTGCTCATCAACGACATCCAACATGTATATGAACTACATCTAATTCAAATCTGATCAAATCAAAATTCATCGTAATCCCCTTAGGATTCTTAAATGTATAACATAACATATTCATGACTATACGTATAACATCAAGTGGCTCAAAACTCCGCGAATGCACCTCAAAACGAAGCAACACAGCTCCACAAAACGAGCTGGAAAAACAGACGTGACATCTGTTAATAAAATAAACATATCTTTATCTAGGAAAACTATTTTTACAAATAGTTTTCTCTTTTGAAAACTAGATTCACACATCTTTCAAATGACATAAGTTTGGTTTAGTTTGTAGTTCCTTTGTTATCCCAAATCTCTAGTTAAATATTATATATGTGCTGCCGTTTTTCTACAGAACATGTTGTTAGTAAAAAGATCATATCTTTCTCTATACAAATGATTTTTAAGAATGGTTTTCTGTTTTGAAAACTAGATTCACAAATTTTTCAAATGACATAAGTTTGATTTAGTTTAGAGTTCATTTGTTATCACAAATATCTAGTTAAATATTATATATGTGCAGCTATTTTTCTACAGGATATGTTGTTAGTAAAAGATCATATCTTTCTCTATACAAATAATTTCTAAGATTAGTTTTCTGTTTTAGAAACTATATACATATATCTTTTATTTAGCACTATTTCTGTTAAATTTTGAGTTTATTTTCTATTTCAAAATCTTAGTTAAACATTATACAATTACTGCAGTTTTCTACAGAAAATATTTATTTAGTACATCTCTCAAATTTCTCATATATAAATGAAATTATGAAAAATTCTAAAGATCATGATAATGATACTATCATAAACAGTAAGAAAAAAATTTCTAATCTAGCATTGGTTTATGTTTTAACATCAAAAATTTAACTTTTATCACATCATGTTAAGATTCAAGCATGAAAACATATATTCAACATCATATTAAACATCTAACTAGTTATTTAAATATGGGGAAGGGTTTGGATGAAGATAATCTTGCCTTAGACATCTTTTTAAGCCTCTAAAATAAACAGCAACCAAAAAGAAGTGCAACCAAGCCGTTTTCCCCTTGCTACACGTTGATGATCTCGCCCTCGTGTCGATATTTGCTTCACAAAGCTATCAAAATTCTCAACTTTAGGGCTATGGATTCAGAGAGAGGAAGAGGGGCTCCTAGGGTTTGAAACTTTTATGTAAGGATGTTAATTTTCATGAAAACAGATGTTTATATATGCAAACCCAAAATAAATCCGTTTGACCCGAACCAGGAATCCTAATCTGACTATGAGAAAGACCTTCATTATTTTGGCCATAACTTTCCTGTCTGACCTCAGAATAAGCTGATCTAAGACTTGTTGTAAAGCTCTTGAAGATACCTACAACTTTTACTTTTTAAGTTTTTCAAAATTATAACAACATCTATGAGAAAAATAAAAAATATCTCCACTAGTCATAAATTTTCAGATTTATACATCGAGCATGAATTGTGCATTTGCTCTTATATATATACATATATACTTTGAATTGATCTCAAACCAATTCCTAGCATACTCAAACATCATAATATGTATTTAAAAAATATATAACATATTTATTATTATTTATCATAAAATATTCAAATTTTTTGGGTTTTACATTCTTCCCCCCTTAAAAGAATTTCTTCCTCAAAATTCAGAAATCATACTTAAGCAAATAATAATAATAGAAAAGCACATAGAGGGTCTAATTTAACCCACAAACATAAACATCTCAGAATATTTACTCTTGATAAGCATATAGGGATATTTATATTTAACAATCCAGGATGACTATATTCCCACTTAATCCTTAATCGAATGGATCTAGTACGTCGGGCGAAAAATCCAAACAAGGAACCCCCCATATATATACCATGTGTTTCAAAAGATTAAGAATTAAGCGGAAATATCCTCATTCTAGCATTAAATCTAAATATAACCACACAAATAATCGCACATATAAGTCAATCCACTTCCTCAATAGGTGCAGTAACATATTTGCGCACCCGAAAATCATCTTCGATGTCTATACTTAACCATCTAAAATGTAAATACCCCCACTTAACACCTAACTAAATGGAACAAGTATATCGATCAAAAAATCCAAACAAGGAACCCCTCATATATATACCACATGTTCCAAGTACTTAGGAGATAAGTGGTAATACTCTCATTTTAGTGTTAAGTATAAACATCGCCATACATGCAACCATAAGCTATAAATAAGTCAAACAAAAATTTAATTTACTAGATCAAACATGTGTGGGTAGTCACGATGTATACCCTCCTCGCGCTCCAAAGAACCTCCTCAACTCCTTTCCGGTTTCGCTGAATTGCCACAAAGGAAAAACATATTGTTTCTAAATTTCTTGTCTTCCCTAGCAAGCATACAAACTTGTATTTCAATCGTAGTCAGATCATTCTAAAGCTAAATCTTCAGTGCGTTCATCATTCGCTACTGCTCTACATCATGAAAGTGCTTCTAAACAATGAAACATGAAATTGCATTGTGTATACTAGACATCGATGCTGGAAGATCTAGTCTATATGACACAGCTTCAATGATCTCCAAAATCTGATACGGTCCAATGTATCTCGGCGTAAGCTTTTTATATCTCCCAAATTGCTAAACACCTTTCACATGCGATACCTTCAGCCTAACCGAATCTTTAATCTGAAACTCTAAGGGTTTCAATCTCTTATTAGCATAGCTCTTTTGCCGACTCTAAACGACTAGAATCCGATCTCTGGTCAATTTTACTTCCTCAGTAATCTGTCTCATAAGCTCTGACCAAGTAATAAACTCTTCTCCGGCTCTACCCAACATATAGGCGATCTGTAAGGCCTCCTGTACTATACTTCATACGGGGTCTGCCGATTGTCACTAGATAATTATTATTCTAAATGAACTCTATCAATGAAATATGATCCTCTCAGCTACCTTGAAAATCAAATAACACAAGCCCGCAATTTGTTTTCCAACATCTGATTTACTCTCTCCATCTGACAATCCATCTCAATTTGATACTATCGTATCTGGAACTCCACGAAGATGAATAGTCTCATGAATAAATATTTTTCCTGAAATAAAATGTGCTGACTTTATTAGTCTATCAACTATCACCCCAAACCGAATCATTCTCTTTCTTCGACTTTGATAACCCTACAATAAAGTCCATAAAAATGTCCACCCACTTCTACTCCGAAATGGGTAAAGGCTGATGTGTTCCTGTCGGTCTCTGATGTTTTGTCTTTACTCACTGATAGGTAAGATACTTAGCTACATACTCTAAAATCTTCCTACGCATATCACTCCATCCAAGAGTGTTTCTTTAGGTCCTTTTACATCTTAGGGGTCTCTGGATGCATTGTGTACCGAGTACGATATGCTTCATCTAGCGACTCCCTCTTAAGCTCTACATTGGTTGGCATAACCAACATGTCCTCATCTGTAGACTTCCATCTGCTCCAACGGTTCATTCAGTCTTAAGCTCTTTGTAAATTTCCTCCTTTTGGATCTGAATTCAACAGTTTTCTAACTGAGTTCTGACAACTCTGACACTCCAAGTTGGCTGACTGACACAACTCCCTACAATGCACTGGTTCTACCAATCTCATGTCTAAAATCACACTGGCTAAGGGTGAGAATATCTCAATACAACGAGCACCTCTAAGCCAAAACCCGATGTTGACGTTTCTTACTCAAGTCATCTGCTACGACATTTTCCTTCCCCAGATGATATTGAATCGCGGACTCGTAGTCCTTGATAAACTCAATTCACCTTCTTTGTGTATGGTTGAGTTCCTTCTAAGAAAAAAGATACTTAAAACTCTGATATCTGTGAATAATTCAAACTGTACTTCATATAAGTAAAGTCTCCATGACTTCAGTGCAAATAACACTGCTGCTAACTCCAAGTCATAAGTGGAAATAGATCTGCTCATGTACTCTCAATTGCTGCGAGACATATGTTACTACTCTCTGAGTCTGCATCAAAACATCTCTTAACACTGCCAATGATGTATTTGTGTAGACCACAAATGTCCTGTCGTTGCTTGGAATAATTAAAACTGGTGCTGTAGACAATTTAGCCTTCAAGGTATCAAAGGCCTTCAGGTACTCCATGCTCCAAATGAACTATACACCCTTCTTCGTAAAGCGTGTAAGTGGTGTCGAAATCTTCAAGAAGTCCTAGATAAACTTCCAATAATAGCCAGCTAAACCCAAAAAGCTATGAATCTCTATCTCAGTCTTTGGCTGATTCCAAATCAAGAACTGCTAAAATCTTAGCCGGATCTATTGCTATGCCTTTCTGCTGATGACGTGACCGAGAAATCTGATTTCTGAAAGTCAAAACTCATATTCGCTGAACTTGACATATAACTGATGCTCCTGTAGAGTCTGCAAAGCTAACCGGAGATGCTGCTTGTGCTCTACCTCTGATCTAGAATAAATAAGGATGTCATCGATAAAAACTATTACGAACTGATCCAAGAGGGGACGGAAAACCCGGTTCATCAAATCTATGAATACAGCGGGTGCATTGTTCAACCCAAATGGTATGACCAGAAACTCAAAAGATTCATATCGAATC
>BQKN01062442.1:0-14595 GCA_022839385.1 Asparagus kiusianus
GTCAACGCGTAACCCTAGGTCAACGACGTTCAACGCGTTGCGACAAAAAGTCGACATTCGGTATTCCGAAACCCCAAGTCAGCACAGTGTGACAGGGATAGTAAGTTCAAAAGTCAACCCAATGACACGAGCCAAACTCAACTCACCAGTTGTAGACTCGAGACTCCGACGACGGCCAGGCGATAAACGCAGCGCCGGAACAACTTCGGTTATTCGTCAAAGCATCGGATAAACCAAAAATCGAAGGAGCCGAGAGTTGAAGCTAACCACAGGTCCTTTATGCCGACTAAAGGCCGGACCAATCATATCTAAAGTATTCCAGTCTCTTCTATAAAAGAAACGAGTCCGGAACACTTTGGAGGGGGTATCTGTAGGCATCAAAAATTGCCGATAGGTCTCAACGAACAGCTCAGTGTTAAAGAATGACGATGAACGTCACTACCCGGTTCACAGGAGTTTGATTGACGTCGGTGAGTGCCTGAAGCGAATCGACGGACTACGTGAGCCGATAGAATTTTAGAATAACAGGAACACGGGTTAATCGGGAACCCCGCGACAACTGCAAAAGGAGCAATGCCCTTTGAGTCCCGTTCGCCCTATAGATAATCCAACCATTGGGACCGATAGAGCTCTTTGTCAGAATTCCAACGCATTCGAAATCACTCAAATCCGAGTTGGGATGAAGAATCAACGGTAAATACACAGCGGAGAGTCTCGGACCGAACTGGGGCACCCGGTGGTGTCTCGGCAAGCTCGAAACACCCTAGGGGTGTCTTGGCAAAACCAAGACACCCCAGGGGTGTCTCGGCCTGGCCAAGACACCCAAGGGGTGTCTCAAGGCTTTTTTACGGATAAGGTTGGTTATGACGCCCTAGGGTCCCCTCTTGCCTATAAATAGGACCCTTGGGCCTCATTTTTGTGGATCTGGAATTTTGTAGAGGATTGGCGAAGCCCTGCTACAGCAAAGAGTGATCGAGCCCTCTATAGCAAAGGAGACTTCTTCTTCATTCCCCCCTTCTCTTTTCCTTAGTATTGCCCCTCGTCGGTGATACTAAGAAGAGCAAATATCTCGCTTTATCCGAGATAGGAGCTTTGAGTTTCAAGATCTCCCGCGGATCGACGAAACTCTACCCGATTTTCCAGAACAGATCTGATCGACCGGTGGTCCACAGATATCAACATCCCCGTCACAGGCAAAAGATCCACGCAAGCAAGGGACGATAAACAGAACTTGTGTTTTGTAGGCATCAAAAATTGCCGATAGGTCCCCACGAACAGCTCAGTGTTAAACAAATGACGATGAACGTCACTACCTAGTTCACAAGAGTTCAATTGACGTCGGTGAACGCCTGAAGTGAATCGACGAGCTACGTGAGCCGATAGAATTTCAGAATAACGGGGATGCGGACTGACCGGGAACCCCACGATCGCTGCAAAGAGAGCAACGCCCTTTGTATCCAGTTCGCCTCACTGATAATCCAACCAACGGGATCGACAGAGCTCTTCGTCAGAATTCCAACGCATCCGAAATCACTCAAATCCGAGTTGGGATGAAAAGTCAACGGCGGTTACACAGCGGACGGTCTCGGACTGAACTGAGGCACCCGGCGGTGTCCTGGCGAGGTCGAAACACCCGAGGGGTGTCTTGGCAAAACCAAGACACCCCAGGGGTGTCTCGACCAAGCCGAGACACCCCAAGGGGTGTCCTCACACTTTTGCCCCCCCTCTCTTGGTTGCCTATAAATAGGCCTCTTAGGCCTCCATTTGAGAGGGCTCCTGGTTATTGCTCTTGGCTTGGCATTGACTTGGGCTCTTGGTATTGATTTTGGGCTGGATTTTTGGGAGAGCAAGGCTAGAGCTTGGAGCTTGGAGCTGGAGTTTTGGAGAGCCTTAGCGAAGCCCTGCTGCAGCGAGGAGTGATCGTGCCTTCTACAGCAAAGGAGACTTCTTCTTCATTCCCCCTCTCTTTTCCTTAGTGTTGCCTCTTGGCGGTGATACTAAGAAGAGCTAATATCTCGCTTTAGCCGAGATAGACGCTTCAAACTTCTAGATTCCTTCGCGAATCGACGGAGTTCTGTTTCTATATCCCTTCGCGGATAGACGAAACTCTGCCGGATTTTTCCAAAACGGATCTGATCGACCGGTGGTCCACGGATATCAACATCCCCGTCACAGGTAAAAGACCCATGCAAGCAAGACCGCACCAAAACGGGATCTTGTGTTTATTTTCGATAAAGTTGTAACCTTTGTTTTATTGCGCAAGGAGATCTTATAAAAAGATCGACTTTTTATTTCATTCTTGTTGTAACGACTGAAGTTGTAACAGATCTGAAGAGCAATGAAAACAGCAACTTTTCCCAAAAACAAGCTGGCGACCACAGTGGGAGCCGCTGATCTCGCTGCCGAGATCGTTATGACGCAACCGGCATTCATGATCCGGGTGAATGAAGAGATCAAATACGAGTTCGATCAGCAGAAGTTCGAAGAGTACCTCTCTTCCTCCTCCTCCAGATCTGCTTCTCCGCATAGGCGTGGGAAGACTCCATCTCCCAGAAGGGCTCACGGGATCTCCAACTCAAAGATCCAAGATCCCGTCGCCGTTGCTACGCCCGCACCACGCAACGTCCCCGCGTCATTCAGCGTGGTCGAGGCTGGAACTCCGGCTCTCCCTCCCGCCACAAAGGCGATGGTTGAGGATGCTCCAGCTCTATCGAAGAGGGCCCGCCAAAGACGGCGTCAACGCCTCGCCCAACAACTAGCCAAGGCTGCTGAGTCAATGGACGGGATCCGCTACAATGAGGATCTAAAATCCAGGTACCGCCGAGAACAACAACGGCAAACAACCAACCCCTCCTCTAAAACAGAAACGAACGAATGGGTTCGTGTCAAGAGGAATCGCTCCACTCTCGAGGAGCGAATCAAGAAGCGTCGAGCATTGCTCACGCATGCTCGACTCCTTCTACAAAAGGCGGAGGAGATGCAGAAAGAAGAGGCGGTCAAAAAGCCGTCTCCAAGCAAATGGGTGTGGTTGCCAAAGTCAAGACCAGCACCTCAAACAAAGATGGGTGGAGTTACCGCCCAAGCTTCTTCCAAGCCAGATGTTACTTCTCCTGTTCCGGCATCTTCAACGGAGCCAGGTAAGAACGGGGACCCTTCAAGATCCAGGGTTCCTTTGAAAGGTCGCCTCGGTCCTTTACCGGAGAACCGAGGAAAAGTACCTATCAAGGAACGACTGGGACCATTGAAAGGTCCCCAAGTTACAAATCAGGCTGGGGGTCGAATCAATCTCCCCAAGAAAAATGATAAAGGGAAAGCCCCTATTACCGACCGCCTTGGATTGTGGGTCGAAGTACAAGAGCCCGTTAAATTTCTACGCTCACAAAAGCGTAAACTTGAACGGGCTACTTTTGAAAAGACTAACAAAACGTCACATTCCCAAAGGGAAGCATACTCATCTGATGATGATGGTGTTATACCGGGGAACACATGCCAACACTCTATAGGTTGCTCCAGTTATCAAACTGATGAGTTGTACTATAGAGCTGGAGGTATGGAAAAATCTCGGAAGAGATATGTGCAGAACATGGAGTCTCGCTGCCCGTGTGGCAACATAATCAAGGCGGTGCTATCAGAATGCTGCTGTGCTCAAACCCCATGGAGAGTCTCGGTGTTCGAAAGAATTTCTAAGCCAAGGCGTTTCCACAAGAAGAAATCCGTCCGCCAAAAAGACGAATATCTAAGAGTATCGGCTAACATGGCCGGCAGAGGGAAATCAACCGGATATTTCAACCTGGATCAGCTTGCCGAGGTATCCCGATGCATGACTCGGTTGCGGCCGGGAACCAATGGCCGGAAGAATTACCGGAGGATACAAAAGGGACTTTCTCTAGAAGAAGAGGAGTCGGATGCTGATTCAGATTCTTGCTCGGCCATAGCGTCTGATGACACGGCTTCGAGTGCGGGGCAACCTTATGAATCGCTTATGATTAGTGCCGAACAGGTAACTAAGATACTTGAAGAGGCCCTGGCTAAGCAGAAGGAAAGCTTTAAGTTCGAGATGGAGATGGCCATGCAACGAATGAGGGAGATGCACGACCAACAAATTGCGGCACTGACGGTTCACCAAGCAGAGCCTAGTCGACGCAATCAAGATGAGAATGAGCGGGAAGGAGATAACGTCAATATCCCTCTTGTCAACAACGACAATGGGGGTGGTCCCGCAGATGATAACGCGAAAGAGGACCACGTCACCTCTCCCTAAAGCCACTCGAAAGCAGATACGAGTGAGGACAAGAAGATGAAGGACTTGGAGAGCAAAATCAATGCGTTGATGAATGCTCAAGAAGTGAAGAGGTCCGGTATACCCTGTCCCTACCCAAGGGAGTGGGAATCGATCCCATATCCGGCAAAGTTTAATTTGATCAACTTTACGCCGTTTGATGGGAAGGGTTCCCCTACCCAACACTTGATATATTTCAAGTCTCATCTAGGAATCATTTCTGGAAATGAGCCTCTCATGGTGCGGTCATTCGTCGGCACTCTTCGCGGAGCAGCCTTCGATTGGTATCACCGTCTCAAGCCCGGAAGTATCAGCAGCTGGGATGACATGGAGGATATGTTCTTAACAAATTTCTTTGATGATGACACCAAAATTTCGATCGGCACGCTATTCGACAAAAAGCAGAAGAATGGTGAGACGGTCGAAAGTTTCGTGAAAAGATTCCGAAATAAAGCAATGAATTGCAGGGATCCAGTCAGCGAGGATTTTAACCTCGAAACTTGCCATAACAATCTGACGTTGGACATCCTCGAAGCCATGGGAATGGCGCCGCCAAAGACCTGGAAGGACCTGAAGGTGCGGGGAGAAAGAGCCGAGCGATTCCTCAAAAGGAAGAAAGCCGAAAGAGGGCAAATAATGAACAACGCTCCACAACAAAACTTTGTCCCTAAAGGTAAGGGAAAAGCACATGAGAATGATGTGGACGCGAATCAAATATTTGAGGTGCAAGCACAGCCGCAGCAGCAGCAACAAAAGGCACCTCAGCAATCAAGGTGGCAACAACAGCCCCAGAAGCAAAAGGCCGCGGAGCCGAAGTTCCCCAAGGTCTATTCATTCAAGGAGGATGAAGTTCTCGATATCTTTAAGTACCTCATCGAGAACAACAAGATCAAGTTGCCACCGATTCAGGATCAAGAAGATGCCAAGAAAGTCAACGATCCAAAGTACTGCGCATTTCACCGAGCGGTGCACCATCCTACCAAGGTATGCTACGCTCTCAAAGATAAGATTCAAGCCCTAATCGATGTTGGGGTTATCACTATGAAGCAACCCAAGGAGAAGAAGGTGGGTGCGAATGCAGTATCCATTAGCTTCGGGTCTGTTCCCTCGAGCTGGTTTCAACATGAGCCAGTAATTAATGCAGCGGTGAAGACGGTGAATGATGATCCTCACAAGCAGCGCCAGAAAGGGCTCGTGCCACACACAGCCCCGAATGGTGAGATTCTGTGGGTTCATCCAGACTTGATCATAGATGAACAATGGACTGGGACTTCTTCCAAGAAAAGGTCAAAACGAAAAGGTAAATCTTGTTATGGAGCTTCGGCTATTCCAGGAGAAGAAGACGACAGAATTCCGACCTTCCCGCTTTCTGAAGATGAACAGGAGGCCTTTGCAACCCGGAGCGGAAATGAGTATCATTACAAATACCCGGATGCTTCCGAGCAATTGGGCACCAAAACCCTTCCTTCCAAGACGTTGGCGGAACTGGGAATTGCAGCAACTCCCCCAACGCCTGCAGCTACGGAGAAAATCCCACAGAAGGAGAAAGGGAAAGAGCCTTTACGTCAAGAAGTTCAAAACCCGAGGCAGTCTCGATTCAATCATCCGATTGGGAGAGACAAACCGGGAAATGCGAGCTCTCTGCCCCATTTTGATATCATGGCGTAGTTGGCCAACATACCGGATAGGATAACTCTATATGAGTTGTTGCGTCTGTCAAAGGAGACAAGGAAAGCGTTACAAGAGGCCTTAAGCGATGCTGAAGCCTTCTTGAGTCGAATCAAACCATCTCCTGAAGAACCAGAGCCGTCAGCTCAACACTGCAATCTCGCAGTGCATCATTTCTCCTGCATCAGTTTCACCAAAGAAGATATGCAGACAAAGAACTCAAAGCATGATAGGCCCTTGTATTTCACCGGGCATATTGGCTCCAGCATGGTCAACCGGATCCAAGTCGATCCGGGTTCCGCTGTTAGCATCATGCCATTCCGATTGATGCATCATCTCGGAATCCCGACTAGCAAATTAGCCTCCACTGGCACTACGATTTATGGATTCAACACCAGCGGGTCTAAACCCTTAGGGAAGATCCGAATCAAATGCCAGATCGGGGATTTGAAGTCGGAAGTTACTTGCTATGTGATTGACGCGGAAACATCCTATAACTTACTGTTGGGTCGACCTTGGATCCACGGTAACCTTATAGTCCCGTCAACTCTGCATCAATGCCTCAAATATGTGGGCACAAATAATGAAGTTAAGACGGTGGTCGCGGATAAGCAACCATTTAAGGGATTGGAGAATTATTTCACCGATTCCCTTTTATACAGTGCTGAATCCGATACTGAACCATCGGCCCAAGGGACGGACAGCGGTGATGAAGCTGATACCAAAACTGGGTTTGATTATGATGGAGGTTTTGTTCTTAATGACATTGTACCCATTGTAATCAATCTTGACGATGATAAATCATCGGAAGATAGTTGTAATTGGCAACTTGCTGAAGAACTATCAATAAACGATGATTTAGAGTACTCGACGGGTCTCGATAATGTCACTAAAGAACTCTATGATAACCCTGATTTGTATATGCCTCTTCAATCATTTTGCTTGACAAAAAAGCAGGTACACGACCCGTGCGGAACGACGCTTGTCATCCCCGTAGGGATTGAGGGTGGAAAGGAGGTCGTCTACGGCAAAGGAAGAAAATCTCCGATACCCGACCACTTCTTGGAAGAGGAAGACGACAACGATAAACCTGCTCCACATCTATTCAGATATGATGCGAAAGCACGCAGTATGATGGAAAGGTATGGATATGACTTCAAGATCGGAGAGGGTCTTTACTTTGGTCGAGGTCCGCGAGTTCCACCTCGAATGGCCTATGTACCAAAAGGAAAACCCGATGACTATTATCGCCACAAAAGAGGCTTAGGCTATGTCTCCTCATCCGACGACGAGTGTTGCTGGCAAATCATCGACCAAATTGCTAACAAGGCTAGAAACGGATAATCTTCTGATTCTTCGTCTTGGGATTCCGATGCTAGTCTTGGAGAAATGTTCAAAAAGCTAATGTCAAACATGGTTACGGTTGATCCAGCGACAATAGAAGAAGATGATCAGATGCCAACATGGGAAGACCCGTGGGTTCATCACTTAAACATGCAGTACGGTGATAGGTTCGAACAGAGAGAGCCTCCTACCGAAGACCAAGTAGTCCAGGTGAATATGGGAAGCGAGGAAAATCCGAAGCCGATATTTATTAGCGACAGCCTCTTACCCAAGGAGAAAGAGGAGTTAATCTCTCTTATCAGGGAGTATATCGATGTGTTCGCCTGGAATTATGAAGACATGCCAGGGCTCGACCTAAACGTAGCAGTACATCGTCTCAACATTAAGCCGGATGTCAAACCTGTCAAACAACAACAAAGACGGTTTCGTCCGCAAATGATGGAAGCGATCGAAGCTGAGGTTAAAAAGCTTGTCGACTCAGGATTCATTCGGGAGGAGCAACATCCAGAATGGCTTGCCAATATTGTCCCGGTCCTTAAGAAGAACGGGAAGATCAGGATGTGCATCGACTTCAGGGACCTCAATGCTGCTTGCCCAAAAGATGATTTCCCTCTTCCCATCATGGATGTTATCATCGACAACACGTGCGGGTTCGAGAGGATGTCCTTTATGGATGGTTTCTCTGGTTATAACCAGATAAAGATGCATCCAGATGATGAAAAGCATACTGCATTTAGAACGCCTCTCGGCGTATTCTGCTACACAGTCATGCCCTTCGGCTTGAAGAATGCAGGTGCTACATATCAGCGAGCTATATCGAAGATCTATCAGGAGCATCTCCGAAAGACTGTCGAATGCTACGTAGATGACCTGGTCGTGAAAAGTCGTGATAAGAATGATCACATTAAAGACTTGAAGACCATGTTCGACTTGATGCGGGCCCATCAATTGAAGATGAATCCCACCAAGTCGTTCCTCGGAATGTCCAGTGGTAAATTCCTGGGGTTCGTCGTCACCACCAAAGGTATTCACATTGACCCGGATAAAGTAAAGGCGATTAATGAATTGCAACCACCGAGAAACCTCAAAGAGCTCAGAGGACTACAAGGGCGATTGGCTTATATCCGTCGGTTCATCTCGAACCTTTCGGGAAAATGCCAACCGTTCTCTAGGCTCGCAAAGAAGGGCGTGTCGTTCGTATGGGACGATGCTTGTCAGAAGGCGTTCGAGGGTATTAAAGAATATCTCTCGAAACCTCCCGTGCTCGTCGCACCGAAATCAGGCAAACCGTTTTTGATTTATATCAAGGCGACGAGCCACTCATTGAGTGCATTGCTTGCACAAGATGACGATAACGGTCACGAGCAGCCGGTGTATTATTTAAGCCGAACCATGGTAGGCGTGAAATCTCGATATCCCATGATCGAGAGAGAATGCCTCACTTTGGTTTTCGCCATCCAAAAGATGCGGCATTACTTGGTCGGACAGACCATCTATGTCATCTCTAAAGTTAACCCGGTCCGAGTGTTCATGACTCAACCGGCTTCCATGAATTGGCGGTTAGCAAAATGGGCCTTACTCTTGTCCTAATACGATCTGCACTTCAAACAACAAAAGTCAGTAAAAGGGCAGGCCATCTGTGATCTCTTGGCAGCTAATCCAACTACGGATACCGCCGAGATATATGACGACCTACCTGATGAAACCCACGAAGTCAACGCAACTTCGCACCAATAAGTATGGCGTTTGTACTTCGATTGCGCTTCCCGAGCAGCTCTTATTACAGATACTCCTGGATGTTCTAAGGTCTCCTCCGGAGTTGGAGTTGTCTTAGTTTCCCCAGGAAAACATGTGATGCCTCGAGCCTACTCATTAACCGAGCCATGCTCGAATAATGAGGCAGAGTATAACGCATTGATTATAGGACTCAATTTCGCTAAAGTGCTGGGGGTTGAGTATCTTGAAGCTTTTGGTGATTCTCAACTGATAGTTAAACAAGTCCAAGGGGAATACGAAGTCCGAAGTCAGGATTTAATCCCCTATCACAAGATGGCGGTGAAACTAGCGGAATCATTTGAAGGATTCTTCATCGAGCACGTTCCGCGGTTACAGAACACCTACGCAGATGCGTTAGCAGGTTTAGCTGTATCTTTGGCACAGCCTCCTGGAACGGAGCAGTTTGTTACGGTAAAAACTCACCAACTCTTAGTGCCGCTTTACGATGAAAATGACCAGGAAGAAGAGGTTCAGGAGGTGCACACAACTCAGGCTGAGTTCGAACCCCGAGATGGGCGCTTCCCCATCATCGACTACGTCCTGCACGGAATCTTGCTAGAAGATATGAAGGAGAGAGAGTCAATCAGACGAAGAGCTCCAAGATTCTACTATAATAGGAGAATCGAACGTTATATCGCAGGGGGTACGATGGGCTGCTAGCACGTTGCTTATCGACCAAAGAAGCTGAAGAAGTGCTTAGAGAGGCGCATGAAGGAGAGTGTGGCGCACACCAACCTGGTCCCAAGCTTTACGACCGCATCAGAAGAATGGGATATTTTTGGCCTTTCATGATGAGCGATGCAATCACATACGCCCGAAAGTGTCACGCATGTCAAGTACACGCGAATTATATACACCAACCTCCAGAGCATCTTCATCCTTCGGCTACGTCATGGTCGTTCGAGACTTGGGGAATGGACATTGTTGGCCCTATAAACCCCCCATCAGTCAAAGGTGACCGGTTCATCCTGGCAATTACCGATTACTTCTCCAAATAGGCTGAAGCAGTTCCACTCAGAGAAGTTAAAACGAGTAACGTCATTGCATTCATCAAGCACCATATCATCTACAGGTATGGCGTTCCAAGACGAATCATACATGACAACGGTCCTCAATTTGTCAGCAACGCCTTCATAAGGTTCTACAAAAAGTTTAAAATTCAGGACATCTCGTCAACAGCTTATAATCCCACAGCAAACAGATTAGCTGAAGCTTTCAACAAGACTATCATAAAGCTCTTGTCGAAACTTGTGAAGAGTAACAAGAGGGATTGGGACGACAAGCTCGGTGCGGCTCTATGGGCTTATCGTACTACGGTGCGTACACCGACCGGCGCAACCCCGTATTCATTGGTGTACGGATGTGAAGCCGTCCTCCCTTTGGAAATTCAAATTCCATCTCTTCGGATCGCTCTTGTAACCCAGATGACGACCGAAGAACAACATCAGAAATGCCTCGAAGAACTTGAGATGCTCGATGAAAAGCGCTTGGAAGCTCAACAGCATATTGAGTTTTACCAAGCCAGAATTTCTCGAGCCTTCGACAAAAAAGTTCGACAAAGGAGTTTTAAGGAAGGGGATTTGGTCTTGACTGAAAGACGTCCTATGATCCTTAACTCTAAGAAAAAAGGCAAATTTGAACCCAAATGGGAAGGACCGTTCGTAGTAGAAACAGTTTACTCGAACGGCGCATATCGCCTAGTCACCAAAGATGGTGACCGGCTTATGATGCTAATAAATGGTAAATTCCTAAAAAGATACTATCCTTAGTATCTTCAGAAAATTTTGATGTACCGGAAAGTTCCCGGAAGAATACCACATTGGGATATTCTTAGGGATAACCCGGTCGCTGTAAGAGAGATGAACAAGAAATCCACATTCGAATTCCGAATGTTCTTGTTTGTCAGACTCTAACTCTCACAAGCACTCTTTTGCTGAGATGAGATCTAATCATTCGATGGATTAATCTTCCCTCACAAAACTTTCAGTGGTGTTTGATGACTCATAGTCTCCACCACACAATTCCCACTTGGTCAAACCTTCCTATAGCTAGGGCCAAAGCCAATTTCCCCTCTCGATTCCTCCAATGAACGAGAGGTCCACTTTCAAATCGAGCGATCAAACCTTCCTACAGTTAGGATCGTCTCAAACTTCCCACTTGGTCAAACCTTCCTACAGTTAGGACCACAACCAAAATCTCCTCTCGATTCCTCCAATGAACGAGAGGTCCACTTTCAATCCGGACAACCAAACCTATAAAAGTTAGGGTTGTTCCCCACTCTCACTTAGTCAAGCTTACCATGGCCAAGACTAAGACTGAGTCATTCCTTTTCGATAAATGAAAAGTTGCATTTGCTTCTTTTTCCACCAAACCTATAAAAGTTAGGGTAGAAATTGAGCTTCTTCAGATTCAAATGACCAAACCTATAAAAGTTAGGGTCGTTTGAACCTTTTCGATTCTCGGAGTGGAGATCCCACTCCTAGTTTCATCCTTCGGATCCTGGGGGTGGAGATCCCACCCCGAGTTTCCTTTCCTGCTGAAGATAGAATATAAAATTCTTCCTCTTCAGATTCAAATGACCAATCCTATAAAAGTTAGGGTCGTTTGAACTTTTTGATTCTCGGAGTGGAGATCCCACCCCTAGTTTCGTCCTTTCGGATTCTGGGGGTCGGGATCCCACCTCGAGTTTCCTTTCCAGCTGGAGATAGAATATAAAATTCTTCCTCTTCAGCACTGGGAGATAGAATATAAAATTCTTCCTCTCTCAGTTTGTCTTCGAAAAGGCATAATCCCAAACTTCCAGCCCGCGCACTTTGTGCACGGGGCAGTGCAGGATACCCTTCAGCGTCAAAGCAGAAAGTCTCAGAGAGTTTACTCTCTTAGCACAACGTTACATGCGAAACGGATCTAGACAATTCGCATGCTAGCCCGATTCAAACGGTAATCGGTAAAGGCACATCAAACCCGTTGAAGGTTGGGGGTTTGCCAAAAACCCCAAAGACTATACCTAACACGTATAGCCGGTTTAGTCTTTTACCGATTAAAGAAGACACCAGGGTCTAAACCTGGGGAATTTTATCCCGAAGCCTAAGAAGGGATAAGTCCTCGCCTAATACGCGGTGCGGTGTGCCCTTTTCCCTATAAGAAATGGTAAAGTCTATATATTCAAAGTCATAGCATTGAGGGCTGGGGGTGTACCAAAAAATCCTGTGAAAGAAGCAAATGCGGAGTCTCTAGTAATAGATCTAGCCAAAAGCATACAACAACAAGTTCGTTAGCCCGAAGGCAACTGACAGCTAAGAACATGGGACTCTAAACTAGAGAGCCTGTCCATGTAGCCCTGCTCAATTTCTGCCTGCAGGCTAGCTCGGACAGAGTCTTCAGAACTGCTTAAGACCTCCGCGGCTTCACTTTGCAGCTTCATCAATCCCTCCTGTGTCGATCCCAGCTTATCGAGCGTCCATTCACGAGAACGCTCTAATCCAGCCAGGTCCTCGGCGATAAGAGTAGCGGACTCTTCGGCACGCTTCAAGGCCTCCTTCAACCTAGCCACTTCCTCGCGACTCGAGTCCAGAGAGCTGAGTAACTCAGCTCTAGCTGCATCCTTTCTCGCCACGGTAGCCATTAGCTGCGCAATGGAACTCTCATGTGACTGAAGCTCACATCTGAAGAGAAGACCTCACGGCTACAACCAGTAGCAGCATGAGAAGGAAGGCTACCCCCGGGAAACTCAACTGCAACAAAACAAGGATGGAGTCAGAAAATCCAGCCCATAAAGATGAGATAAGCTCATTCACGGGGTTATAGGAGAGACGATTTCGAGTGTCCTACACCGGAAGATCGGTATGCATCATCACGTAGATAGCGTGATAACACACACCGATCCCTAAGGTGCAAGACGACACGAGATCGCCCCAACATATCCGAAGACTTGAATTGGCTAAGCAAAACAAGTCCGAAACCTTAACCCCCGCGAAGAGGGGTATCGGTTCTTCCTTCATGACCCGCGAGGAGGTCAATCAGGGATACAGAAAATATAAATTCTCACCCCCGAAGAAAGAGGCCGCTGGAGAAGATGTCGTGGGAACCTCTTCCTCACTGTGCTGTGAATGGGAATGACTCCTGGAAGGTCGAGGTCGACGTGGAGACATCGAAAATCTGCAATGAAAAACAGTATGTCAGGTACAATTTAAATACACGAAATTTAAAAGGGAAATTAAGAACCTGAACTTAAGTCCTATGAATAAATAGGATTTTATAGTTGAAGTCTAATTAAACCTACAAATTTCGTGCACGCGAAACAATAATTGTCATTTTCGCGGTGAATTTTGGTGAAATACCCAAAAATACCCCTCGTGTTCAAGGCTAAATTCGGGTCAAGGACACGCGTGATCTGGGTCATGATCATCATATGCGATCATATAGCACCCCGGTACCCCACAATTTTGGTTAAATTTTGCAAATAAGTCCTTTTGTAGAATTTAGCCGATTTTGCATAAAAAAAAAACCCCCCACAAATTTTTGGTTTGGTTTCCACATGCCTTTATCAAAAATTTGATCATGTGTTTGTGGTCTAAACTCCTTGGATTTCAGCCTTGAATTCGCTCCCTTTTTGCAAATAGGCCCCTCTAAAACATTTATGGGCTGTTTTGCAAATTAACCCCTCAACAACTCTTTGATCCTCTTGCATAAAGCACCCCTCACATTTTTTTGATCAAATGGACATGAATCCAAGCCTCAAAATTTCAGTTCCATTTTTGCATAAAAGCCCCCACGAATTTCAGCCCTATTTTGCAAATAAGTCCCCCAAAATTCGGCCATATTGCTTCTTTTGCACAAAACCCCCCAAAGCATTGTGCATACACAACCCCTTGCCTACTACAAGCATAAAGATGCAATCTTTACAAAAAAAAAATGAGAGGATTGTGAAGGGGAACTTACCAAATCAAAGGAACCTTCTTTGAGCTTGGGGATGTAGGAAGAAACCCTAATCCGAAGGAGGCAAGTTTCGGCCAATGGGTGCCCGCCAAAAAATCCAAATTTGCTTATGGGTTGAGAGCTCTTGAAGAAAGAAAACAATGGAGGAAGAAGAGAGGAAGAAGAAGGGGATCTCTTTTGAATTTTGAAATGAAGGAGGAGAAACAAGACAAAAATGGAAAAGGACAAAATAGGAGGGGGGACCGCGGAAATGCCAAGACACCCCAAGGGTGTCTCGGCAATTCCGAGACACCCCAAGGGTGTCTCGGTCTTGTCGAGACACCCTCGGGCGGTGTTAAACCAGTTTTGACTCCCCCTGACTTTTCTGAACCCCGGATTGCGCCGATTTTTTCGCCGATTGTTGAATATGTTGATGAATTCCACACAAGTCAACTTTTGACGATTCCAAACCCTAGGGTAAACGCCGGCCAACGTGTAACCCTAGGTCAACGCCATTCAACGCATTGCGACAAAAGTCAACGCGTTGCGACAAAAGTCAACGCGGTACGACAAAAGTCAACGCGTGGCGATTCGAAACCCTCGGGTAAACG
>BQKN01062444.1:0-12009 GCA_022839385.1 Asparagus kiusianus
ATCTTAATCCATCTCTCCATCTTGTTTTTCAGAGAAGCATTTCTAAAATCTTATCTAGCTTTACATTTGCATATTTGTTTGATTATCATTCTTTAAAGCTAGTTTTTATATTGAGTTTAGTTGATTTAGTTTCACTCATTGTTTACACACACCCACTTAAGCTTATTGTATTTGCATACATTGTATATTTGGGTTGGTGAGAGTTGTAACAATTGAGTGTGAGCTTTCATTATGTTCTCATCCATATTAGAGAATAATCATTTACTATAATTGTGCTTATTATGAGATTCACTTTGTAATACACTTGTACACCGAGAGAAGTGTGTGGCGAGAGTCGGGGATCATCCCAAGAGGAGTGGCGTCGGTTGACGAACCTAGGGAGAGGTTGTATCCGAGCACTTGAGGGAGACACGTCTAGTTCCAACACTTGAGAGGGTGTAGGGTGGGATTGCAAGAGTGGTGATTATAAAGTTTTCGGTTAGCTATAAAGCCGAGTGTGAGGTGTAAACGTTGTGTTGGACCCTAGAGGAAGGGGGGGTGAATAGGGTCTTATGCTAATTTAATCTGATTTTATGCCAATTAAAATAAATTATTCTTATAAGATAGATATACAAGAGTTATGTACAAGAATAAATAATATGAAGAAATGAATATATCCTAGCAAAGAGATATATTATAAGATATATATGCAAGGATATGAAACTAAAGGTGATATAAACGTAAACATGATAAACAAGATAGTGGACAATATAAACTAAGAGCAAATGACAAAGGCTATATAAACAATAAGCATGAATATAATAGAACGCCAATGACAAACTCAAACAATCAATATGATCACGGAGTTCGGTCTCCAGGACCTACGTCTCCGCTCCTCACCTCGAGGAGATCTCCACTATCGTCACACCCGGTTTGGAAGCCGAAACTTCTCTACACACTCGGTTTTCTAGCTAACCGAAAACTCTACACACTCGGTTTTCTAGCTAACTGAAAACTCTACAACATTCACAATGTATACACACTAACTACCACCTCAAGTGTCGGTCTCTAGCCCGTGTCTCCCTCAAGTGCTCGGATTTACTACCTCTCTTTAGGCTTTTACAACCGATACCACTCCTTTTGGGATAACCCCGTCTCTCACCACACACTCCTCCCGGTGTACTAGTGTAATACAATATGATCTCATAATTTAGGCTCACAATACAAATAAATTATTCTCTATAATAGATGAGAACTCAATTTAGCATAACTTAATGTTACAATCTCTCACAACCCTAATTATACTATGTATGTAAATACTAAAATCTCAAGTGGGTGTGTAACAATAAGAAAATTCAAATCTAAACTCAATATAAAAACTAACTTTGATAAATAATAATTAAACAAATGAATATAAAGCTAGATATAGAGTTTAGAAAACTTCTCCAATGGATGGCAAAAGAGAGGGAGATGAATTGAAGCTTTAAACACCAAAATAGTATCTCCTCAAGCTCTTGTGAAAATATCTTCACAAACCAAACTCTTAAACTCACTTAGAAACCCTTAAACAAACTTATAAAACTCTTTAAAACTTTTCTCTTTGTTGGTGGGAGAGTTGAATGCAATGGGGTATTTATAACAACCCAAAACATCAGCCAAAAACACCCCAAAACAAAAACTAGCCGTTTCTAGCCGTTACTAGCCATTACTAGACGTTATAGGGTAAAAAGACCAAAATACCCAAAATCCAGCATTCTAGAAATTTACATATCTGGCTTTGTAAAATTAATTAAAAATAATAAATCAACTTTAAAAATTATGAAATTTTGAGGAAAGTATCTAAACATGTTGAAAGACATGTCAGAGAAAGAATTTCTAAAATATCACTTCTCATTTGTGAGAAATAACTTTTTTTAACAAAGATATATAGTTTCTGAAAAACTACTAAAAACTCGTTTTTGTAAATTCAATTGAAAATAACAAAACAAGTCTAAAATTAGTAAAACTTGGGTAAATGTTTGTATATATGAATATAAACATGTATACAAAGAAATTTTTTAAATTGTATTTTCCAATTATAAAAACTCATCTGTTTTGTAAAAACATGCACAAAATGAACTTTAAACATGCACGAACAAAACTTGTTAAAACTTAATTTTGACAAATTCATTCCAAACAAGTTTCAAAACACTTTCCAATAGTTTTATATACTTGATAAAAGATATAGCACCATGTTAATAAGTTTATAATCCAAAATAACGATAAATCAAAATAAATGTGTGTGTGTGTATGAAATTGAGCTTGAAGTATTGAACACACATAAGATAACACCTAAACTAATTTACCAAAGCTTGTGATCTTCAATGAAGCTTTTCTTAGTAAACATTACGGAAGAAGCTTGAACTTGGATCTTAACTTGAATGCATAGGCTTCACTCCACTATTCCGCCAACCTCCATTGAATATAATCGTTGAGGCTCTATTCCATCCATCCTCCAACTTGTTATTTGTCTACAATAAATAAAAAAAACCACAAACACTAGACAAACAACGTTAGTGGTAAATTATTTGTTAAACATCATCAAAACAAGAAGGCCAATAATCTCGCCCTTTTTGATGATGACAAACAATTTACACAAAGATATATATGCATGAAACAAATGAATATATAAATTAAAATTATCATGCATATAAACAAGAAAGGTTATACTCACAATATTTTTTCCCCTTTGACAACATCAAACGGGGGAAACACCAAGAATGAAGAGAGCGAAAGCTCCTCCTATCAATATACATGGGTGAGTATAAAAAAATAGAAATAGGGTATGTCTCCCCCTATCAAAATGCCTTATGGAATATATGCAATAATGATCATGGTAAACCATATGTGAGTAAGAGCATAGATATGCTAAACACAACTCACATATAAAAGGACAATGAGAACACATAAAGTATGTTATTATGAAGATAGGTGTCTCAAAGCATTAGTTTTTAATACAAAACCTAATCAAAAAGATTTATGAAATCAAAAGAGAGAAAACATGAGAATCATGCAAAAAGAGTTTTCAAATGAAAACAAATCAATCAAATAAAATCATAAATCACAAGTAAATCATATAAAAACATAAAACCAAACCATCATTGCTTTTCAAAAATCAAGAGAGACAACTATATCTAGCTCTTGAGCTAGTATTAACCCATATCAACATTTTAGCATCCGGTAAACAAGATTTGAGAATAAACACCCAATAAACCCGGGGTTTCTCAAACATAAAACCTCTCAACAAAATCAAAACAAAGTATACATATCAAAAATGATGTTTGATCAAGAAAGAAAATTTTCTTTAAGAATTTTGATCAACCCATATGAAGAATACATTATAAAGCATATTTAAAATTTGAATCATCTATTTGTGCTATATAATGATCTCATAAGTACAAACACATTATTGAAACATACACTTCTCATAAATAAAGTCAACAAAATGAAAACAAGAGAATTGATGAAAATAAGTTGTTTTCATTTTCAAAACACGTTTTTTAAAACATGTTTTGCAAAACCACATTAAAAAAAACATATTTCTCAAAACCAAGACAAAGAAATGAAAATAACAAAAGCTTGGTTTTAAAAAGGATTTTGGCACCCAAGTATTCTTGGTGCTGAATTGTTTAGGGACATGATCCCTATCAATTAAGCTTAAAGCCCTAAGGTTATGAACCTGTTTGGGCGTATTTGGTGCACGAACACGGTCATAAAAATATTTATACAAATGACCCATTCGATTGCAATAAGTGCAATGAAGAGGGGTAAATAATTTGTGATAACCAAGTGGCGGTGCACGGAAATTATTTGTAAAGATAGGTTTTTCTTTTAAATTGTTTTGCAAATGAGAAACTCTTCTTAAATCAAAACAAAATTTGGCCAAATTACTAAATCTACCACAAAAATCACATTTATACACATTATCATGTTTATGATGAGCTTTGTGAGTATAAGCATGTGAATGTGTATGTATACATGAAGATGAAGCTTGATGGAATGCACAAGAATTATTTGTCTTGATGGGCTTTTGTGCATTATAACATAATTTAGCAATATGGTCTTTTCGGCCGCAAATGGAGCACTTGTAAATTTTGTTATACATGTGTGCATAGTGAATGAGTTTCTTGGTAGAGTTTGTATTAGACTTTACACACAAGTCCATGAGCTTGTTATTATTAATAATGCATGTTTTAAGAGTTGAATCTAAAGATGAAATGCGATTTTTAATGACATTCAACTCATCATTTGGCACATATGCATTGACAATAGAAGTAGAGTAAACATAGTCATTTTTAAATGATGTGAATTCATTTCTTAAAGCTTCTACTTCTAGCATGTAATTGTTCTTTTCATGAGTTAAACTAGCAACACTTGAAATTAAAGAATCATGATTCAACTTTAATTCTTCATTGTTTTCTTTTAGGATCACATTCTCATTAGAAATAGTTTCAAACTTAGATGCTAACAACTCATGATCGGATTTTAATTCTACATGCTTGCTTTTTAAGTCAATAAAACTATTATGCAATTTAGTGTAGGCATGCATTAATTTATCATATGCACAATCGAGTTCATTAATAGATAAATCACATTCGGATTCGGAATCGCTTACCATACTAGGGCTATTGCCTAGTGCCTGTGTGCACGATGAAGATGAAGCTCCACATGAATTAGAAGCGGAATCCTCCAAAGCTTGTTGAATCGCCTCCAAATTTTCTTGATGTGCTTCTATAAGTTTCCACAATGTGTAAGCACTATCAAAAGAATCAAGCTTGTTAGAAAAGGATAAGCCAAAAGCATCAATTAGAAATTCTAACACAAGCTTATTCATAGTAAATATCTTTTTATCATGATTACTCCACTTAGATTTCTCCAATGTGGGCATAATATAAGCATCCTCAATAACTTTCCATAAATTAATATTTTTAGATCTAACAAATAGTTTAAATCTAACACACCATTGGGCATAGGGAAAGTTATTAATCCTAGGAGCAACATTAATGGTATAACCAAGACTAGGTGCACCGTGTGTTGGCCTTCTTGTTTTGATGATGTTTAACAAACAATTTACTACTAATGTTGTTTGTCTAGTATTTGTGTATTCCTATGTTTTGTAGACAAACAACGTTGTTGGAGGTTAGATGGATTGCGCCATAACGACGATATCAAATGGAGGTTGGCGGAATTGTGGAGTGAAGCAACATACAATTCAAGTTAAAGATCAAGTTCAAGCTTCATCCGCAAAATGTACCAAGTCAAGCTTATTGAAGATCAAGATCGGCTTGGGTAATCTAGTTTAGGTTTTATATTATGTGTGTTAAGTACCTTAAGCTCAATATCATATACACACACGTATTTGGTTTCTATGTATATATATAGTTATATATATACATGCATGATTTTGAGTTTTCATGTTTTGAACACTTTTGCAAAATAATGAGATTTCACAATTGGGAAATGAAAATTGGAAAATTCTTTTTGTAACATGCTCAAAATATCATTTGCAAACATTTCTCAAAGTTTTATCAAGTTTGAAATTGATTTGTTATGTTTAAAGGAATTTACAAATTCACGTTTTCGTTCGTGCACATGTTCGTGCATGTTTTACAAAACTGATGATTTTTTACAAATGAGAAGTGATATTTGAAATATTATTTTTCTGACATGTTTATCTACATGTTTATAAACTTTCCTCCAGTTTTTACTATTTTTGGAGTTGATTTACTATGCCCAATTGATTTTACAAAATCGTGTATCACAGCAGATTTTCAGAAACTGTATATTTGTGTTCAAACATTTATTTCTCTCAACTGGGAAATGATTTTTCAGAAATTCTTTCTCTAACATGTCATTCTACATGTCTAGAACATTCTCACAAAATTTCATAATTTTTGGAGTTCATTTACTATTTTAAATTGATTTTACAAAACATCTGCGCATTGCTATAGTAACTCCGGTCGACCGGACCGGTCGACCGAAAATGTCTCAGGACGTTACTCAGCTTTGCAGATAGCTCCCGGTCGACCGTACCGGTCGACCGAAGTTACTGTAGCATCCGACCGTTGCTACAGTAACGTCTAGTTCTGTTTTTTTGTTTATTTTAGTGTTTTGGGGTGTTTTTATGGGTTTTTGGGGTTGTTTCATGAGCCTATATATACCCCATGCCCTCATACCTCTAAGAGCTCTTAAGAAATGTTTTAAACAAGTTTAAAGGATTCTAAACAAGGGTTTAAGTTTGTTTAATGTTTGTTTAGAAGCTTTTAAGGAATTGGGTGTTTGAGTTTGAGAATTCAATTCCACAAGAGCTTGAGGAGATCATCTATTGAAGTTTGAGCTTCCAACTATTCTCCCTCCATCTCTTGTCATCTATAGAGAAGTTTCCTTAAACTCAATTCTAGCATTTTATAAGTTTTGTTCTTAATTTCATAAGCTAGATTTAATATTAAGTTTATATTGTTTTATCTCTTTGTTCACACACAACCTATTGAGCTTATTGTATTTACATTCATGGTATAATTTGGGGTTGTGGGTTTGTGACTAAGAGTTGTGCTTAATTGAGTTCTCACATTGTTTAGAGAACAATCAATTGATTTATATTGTGCTTATTGAGAGATTCACTTGTAATACACTTGTACACCGAGAGAAGTGTGTGGTGAGAGACGGGGTCGAATCCAAGAGGAGTGGTGTCAGTTGACGTGCCTAGGGAGAGGTTGTAACCGAGCACTTGAGGAGGAGGACACGAGCTAGGACCAACACTTAGTGTGTGAGGTGTGATTACATAGTGATTGTATTGTGAGGTGTAAACGTTGTTCGGGTGAACGTAGAAAACCCGGTTGTGATAGTGGAGATCTCCTCGAGGTGAGGAGCGGGGACGTAGGTCGTGGGGACCGAACCTCGTAAATATATCGTTTTGTTTGTGATTGCATTGGCGCACTTGTTTTTCATGTTCATATCTTACATCGCCATTGTGTATTGCTTGTTGATCATTTTGCCCTATCACACTTGTAGTTAAATTGTTTACCCTTGTGTTAGTTTATATATCCTATCATACATATTTCATCATATAGGATATATCTCATTGTTCATATTGCTTATCCTAGCTCATATATCTTGTTGTATTTCATACTTGCTAGGATAACTTGATAATTAATTTTAATTGGTATTTAATCGGATTAGATTAGCATAAGACCCTAATCACCCCCCCTCTAGGGTCTAACACCGTGCATGTCCATGATATAAATATGTGCAAGCAAGATATAAAATAAAATCACAAAACTAGATTAGCGCAAAAGATAATTTGGATCTTTAGCTCAAAGCGATTAGACCTTAAATCAAAGAGCATCAAGCTCTGATACCAATTGTTGGACCCTAGAGGGGGGATGAATAGGGTCTTATGCTAATCTAATCCGATTTTATACCAATTAAAACAAATTATTCTTGCAAGATAGATATACAAGAGTTATGTGTAAGAATAAACAATATGAACAAATGGATATATCCTAGCAAAGAGATATATTATGAGATATATATACAAGGATATGAAACTAAGGGTGATATAAACATAAACAAGATAAACAAGATAGTGGACAATATAAACTAAGAGCAAATGACAAAGGCGATATAAACAATAAGCATGAATGTAAAAGAACGCCAATGACAAACTCAACCAATCAATATGATCACGGAGTTCGATCCCCACGACCTACGTCTCCGCTCCTCACCTCGAGGAGATCTCCACTATCATCACACCCGGTTTGAAAGCCGGAACTTCTCTACACACTCGGTTTTCTAGCTAACCGAAAACTCTACAACACTCACAATGTATACACGCTAACTACCACCTCAAATATTGGTCTCTAGCCCGTGTCTCCCTCAAGTGCTCGGATTTACTACCTCTCTCTAAGTTTTTACTACCAAAGCCACTCCTCTTGGGACTACCCCGTCTCTTACCACACACTCCTCTCAGTGTACTAGTGTAATACAATGTGATCTCATAATTTAGGCTCACAATACAAATAAATTATTCTCTATAATAGAGGAGAACTCAATTTAGTACAACTTAATGTTATAATCTCTCACAACCCTAATTATACTATATATGTAAATACTAAAAGCTCAAGTGGGTGTGTGTAACAATGAGAAAAATTAAATCTAAACTCAATATAAAAACTAACTTTGATAAATGATAATTAAACAAATGAATATAAAGCTAGATATAGAGTTTAGAAAACTTCTTCAATGGATGACAAAAGAGAGGGAGATGAATTGAAGCTTTAAACACCAAAAGATTATCTCCTCAAGCTCTTGTAAAAATATCTTCACAAACCAAACTCTTAAACTCACTTAGAAACCCTTAAACAAACTTATAAAACTCTTTAAAACTTTTCTCCTTGTTGGTGGGAGAGTTGAATGCTATAGGGTATTTATAATAACCCAAAACATCAGCCAAAAACACCCCAAAACAAAAACTAGCCGTTACTAGCCGTTATAGGGTAAAAAGACCAAAATACCCAAAATCTAGCATTCTGGAAATTTACGTATCTAGCTTTGTAAAATCAATTAAAGATAATAAATCAACTTTAAAAATTATGAAATTTTGAGGAAAGTATTTAAATATGTAGAAAGACATGTCAGAGAAAGAATTTCTAAAATATCACTTCCCATTTGTGAGAAATAACTTTTTTAACAAAGATATATAGTTTCTGAAAAACTGCTGAAAACTCGTTTTTGTAAATTTAATTGAAAATTACAAAACAAGTCTAAAATTAGTAAAACTTGGGGAAATTTTTGTATATATGAATATAAACATGTATACAAAGAAAATTTTCAAATTGTATTTCCCAATTGTAAAAACTCATCTGTTTTGTAAAAACATGCACGAACACGAACTTTAAACATGCACGAACAAAACTTGTTAAAACTTAATTTTGACAAATTCATTCCCAACAAGTTTCAAAACACTTTCCAATAGGTTTATAGACTTGATAAAAGATATAGCATTATGTTAATAAGTCTATAATCCAAAACAACGATAAATCAAAATAAACGTGTGTGTGTGTATGAAATTGAGCTTGAAGTATTGAACACACATAAGATGACACCTAAACTAATTTACCAAAGCTTGTGATCTTCAGTTAAACTCTTCTTGGTAAACATTGCGGAAGAAGCTTAAACTTGGATCTTGACTTGAATGCATAGGCTCCACTCCACTATTCCGCCAACCTCCATTGAATATGATCGTTGAGGTTCTATTCTATCCATCCTCCAACTTGTTGTTTGTCTATAATAAATAAAAAAACCACAGACACTAGACAAACAACGTTAGTGGTAAATTATTTGTTAAACATCATTAAAACAAGAAGGCCAACATGTTGTTTGGGTAAGCGTAAAAACCCGGTTGTGTTAGTGGATTTCTCCCCGGGAGCGGGGAGCGGAGACGTAGGACAGAAGGTCCGAACTCCGTGATTATTTGATTGTGTTTGTGTGTGCTTTGGCATTCATTTATATTTGCTCATTGCTCATATCGCCATTGTCTCATTAGTTAGTTTGTCCACTTCTTTGTTTACATTATTTACCCTTGTGTGGTTTATATATCCTTCCTCATATATTTGTAATATCTCATTGCTAGGATATATTCATTAGTTCATATTGCCTATCCTAGCTCATGTATCTTGTTATATTTCACACTTGCTAGGATAACTTGTTATTAGTTTTAATTGGCATAAAATCGGATTAGATTAGCATAAGACCCTAATCACTCCCCATCTAGGGTCTAACAATTAGTATCAGAGCTTGGTGCTCTTTGATTTAAGGTCTAATCACCTTGAGTTAAAGATCCAAGTTATCTTTTTGTGCTAATCTTATTTTGATTTTATTTGTATCTTGCTTGCATACATTTTCTTATTATGGACATACATTGTGCATCTTGTTTAGGCTATGATCCTATTGTTGCTCCTAAAATAGATAATCTCCCCTATGACCAATGGTGTTCTAGATTTAACATATTTGTTAGATCTAAACAATTTGATTTATGGGAAGTTATTGAAGATGCTTATATTATACCCACTTCGGAAAAATCCAAGTGGAGTAACAATGATAAAAGAATGTTTAATATGAACAAGTTTTTGTTAGAATATTTGTTTAATGCCTTGGACTCATCATTTTCTAACAAATTTGTTTATTTTTATAGTGCTTACAATTATGAAAATTCATAGAAGCACATCAATGCAACTTGGAGGAAATCCGACGTAGTTTGAAGGATTGTTCTTCAAGTGAGTGTGGAGCATCATCATGCACACGGCCACTAGGGGATAGCCCTAGTGTGGTAAGCGATTCGGAATCCGATAGTGATATATCCATCAATGAACTTGCTTGTGCATATGATAGATTAATGCATGCCTACACTAAGTTGCATAATAATTTTATAGATTTGAAAAGTAAGCATGTTAATTTAAAATCCGATCATGAGTTGCTAGGTTCCAAATTTGATGTCATTGCAAAAGAAAATATTGTGCTTAAATAAAACAATGATATGTTAAATTTGGAATGAAAAATTAACCTCATCCATCACTAACTTATCTCATGTTAAAAACAATACCATGTTAGAAGTAGAGAACATACAAAATGATACTGCTTCTTTTATAAATAACTATATATGTTCTACTTCTAATAACAATACTTGTATGCATAATGATGAGTTAAATCATATTAAGGATCACATATCATCTTTAGATTCAACCCTTAAAGCATGTATTGTTAATCATGATAAGCTTATGAACATGTGTACTAAGTCTCATGCTAAAACATCTAAACATCCTATTCATAATGCACACATGTATAGCAAAGTCTACAAATGCACAAATTACGATCGTAAATGCCATCTTGCTAGATTTTGCTATGGTGCACAGAATGTTGGATATAGGTGCCCTGCAGGCAATAATTGTATATTGTAACAAGACCTATATGAATATAACATCCTTATTTAAAATAATAGTATGCTATTTTGGTCAGATTTATCTGGTATTTTAATACAGATAAAGTCCTTAGAATGATACTAGACTATCAGACATTTCGGATATGATCGTAATGAAGAGATCTGATTTGTCACTAACGTATATTCTAAAATGTTCCTAGTCGATGAGGTGTTGAAATGGGACATCATTACTTTGGTAAGACTAGTGTATACTTTATTTCTTATTTGGAAGGACGATGATCCATCTCTTAGATCATTGATGTGAGACATCAAGATATAGTATACAGGTGACTCATTAGTGAATGAGTTGACTGAACGACTCACTGAGAACATCTAGTTGGTAATTATACTTAACTGTCAAATAAAAGTTCTCAAGTGATATAGTACATAGTAGTCTCTTGACCTGAGGCATGAGTGCAATATCTTACATGTCAGTAAAGATGTATTTAGACTTTTACCTAACCACAGTTCTTATTGAATTGTGCCTAACGGTTCTTGTTGGATACATCCCGAGACATAAGTAGATATTGAGATACCAAGAAGGGATTCGTCTCTCCCAGTACAGGGGTTGATGTCATAAGATTGTTTGATATAACTATAGCCTGGAAATTCTTGGCCGAGGTAAATAAGATAAACTGAGTGTCAGTTTGATCTTATAGGTTATGAGTTTAATATCTACAAACACTTTGAGCAATTAGGGTTTGACAGTTTTCCATACCCTAGGCTTAATAGTTTGACATGGTTTGATGAAGAGACCGGACTGTACGGCATTATCACTGAGTGGTCCTGATAAAATTGTGTAAGCATCTTGCAGACATTTATCACAACTTATACTCGGGTAGTCTTCATGTGTAGCTAGCACCTCTGTTGTACTTGTGGATATGATCCACTGCCGAGTTCTTAAGTTGGGCCCTAGAGTCACACCAAGCGCGTACTTGAATCCTATGAAACACAATTTATAGAGTGATACGTATGATTGATACACATATATGATTTTACCGGATACACATAAACGG
>BQKN01062446.1:0-12660 GCA_022839385.1 Asparagus kiusianus
AACAACATTAGAAGTAAATTATTTGTTAAACATCATCAAAACAAGAAAGCCAACAATCTCCCCATTTTTGATGATGACATACAATTTACAAAAAGGATATGCATGAAGGGAAATGAATATAGAAAGTATAATATATCATGCATATAAATAAGAAAGAATATACTCATAATATTTCTCCCACTTTGACAACATCAAAAAGGGGAAAATAAAAGAATGAAGAGAGTAAAAGCTCCCCCTATCAATATGCATGAGTGAGTATAAAAAACAATAATAGAAAAGGGAAGGCTCTCCCTATCAAAATGCCATATGGAGTATATGAAATGGAAACCAAGACAAAACATGTGAGCAAGCATAGATGAAAAATATGCTAAATATTACTCACATACAAGAGGATAATGAGGACACATATAGATATATCATTTATGAAAGAAGTGTCTCATTATACAACTATAAAAATATAGTGTATAAAAATAGATTTATGAATTCAAAAGAGGAACATGAGAATCATGCAAAAAGTTTTCCAATGAAAAACAAATCAACCAATGAAATCATAAATCGCAAGTAAATCATATAAGAACATAAAACTAAATCATCATTGATTTTTAAAAATCAAGAGAGGTAATTATATCTTGCTCTTGAGCTAGTATCAACCCATATAAATATTTTAGCATCCGGTAAACAAGATTTGGAAATAAACACCCAATAAACCCGAAGGATATATAACTACAAACCTCTCATTTAAAATCAAAACTAATAATCATGAAAACAAAAGATTTGATCAAAAACATTGTTTTCATAACCAAAAGATTTTTAGACATAATTTTTAAAACCAAGAAAATGAAAAAGTAAAAGTACTAAAATTCTTGGTTTAAAAATCATTTTGGTACCCAAGAATTCTTGGTGCCGGATTGGTTAGGGACATGACCCCTATCATTCAAGCTCAAAGCCCTAGGGTTATGAACCCTCTTGGGCATATGTGGTGCACGGGATCGGTCATAGCAATAATCACTCAAATGATCCTTCCAATTGTAATATGTACAATGGAAAGGAAGTATTTGCTTATGTTGACCATTAAAAGGTGCACGTGGAACATTTACAAATAAAGGTAAATTATTTGAAGCTTTTTGCAAATGTGAAACATTATCAAAACAAAACTTTCCTAAGTGGCCAAATTTACCACAAACATTACATTTATAAACATGTGGTCTACTAGAAACATTTACCAAATGAGATTTCTTTTTCAAATTAAAACAATATTCGGTCAAATGACCAAAACGACCACAATGATCACATATATACACATGAGCATGCTTATGATGAACAATGGGTGCATGTGTGTGTACATGTGATGAAGAAACTTGATGAGATGCACAAAGAGCATTGACATTTTTATGTTTGTGTGCATCATAGCAAAATTTAGCTATATGGCCTTTATGGCCGCTAATAGAGCATTTGTAAACTTTGCTATATATGTGTGCATAATGAGTGGATGATGACTTGTTTGTACTATACTTGGCACACATATTCATAAGCTTCTTATGGTTATCAATGCATATTCTCAAAGTTGAATCTAAAGATGAAATGCGTTTATTCACAAGATTCAAATCTTCATTATTAGGCACATATGCACTTTTATTAGAAGTAGAACATAAATAGTCATTTATAAAAGGAGCAGTATCATTTTTATGTTCTCAACTTCTAACATGACATTATTTTTGTCATGAGTCAAGTTAGTAATATCTAATTTTAAATTATTATTTTCCAAATTTAACATATCATTGTTTACTTTAAGAGCATCATTTTCTTGAGTAATGATATCAAATTTGGAAGCTAACTTCTCATGATCAGATTCTAAATTATCATGCTTGTTTTTTAAATCAATAAAATCTTTATGCAATTTGTTATAGACATGAAATAATCTCTTAGATGCACAAGCAAGTTTATCACTAGATAAATCATTATCGAGTTCGGAACCGCATACCACACTTGGGCCCTAGTGGCCGTGTGCATGAAGATAAAGCTTCACATGAACTAGAAGCATGAACTAGAAGCGGAATCCTCCAAAACTTATTGGATAGCCTCCAAATTCTCTTGATGTGCTTCTATAAGTTTCCACAATATGTAAGCACTATCAAAAGAATTAAGTTTGTTAGAAATAGAAGAATTAAGTGCATTAAGCATATATTCTAACATAATCTTGTTCATGGTAAACAATCTTTTGCCATTTTTACTCTACTTGGATTTTTTTATAGTGGGTACAATATAAGCATTATCAATAACTCCCCATAAATCAATATTTTTAGATTGTACAAATAATTTAAATCTAGAAGCCCATTGTGCATAGGAAAAATTAATGAATTTAGGAGCAACATTTGATTCATAGCCTAACAAAGGTGCACAATTCATGTCCATGATAAATATATGTATGTGCAAGCAAGACAAATAAAATCTAAACAAGATTAGCACAAAAAGATAACTTAGATCTTAACTCAAGGCGATTAGACCTTAAATCAAAGAGCACCAAGCTCGGATACCAATTGTTAGACCCTAGAGGAGGGTGATTAGGGTCTTATGCTAATCTAATCCGATTTTATACTAATTAAAACTAATTCAAACTATTCTTCTTACAAGATAGATATACAATATGTTATAAGCAAGAATAAGCAATATGAGCAAATGAATATATCCTAGCAATAAGATATACTATGAAATATATGTAATGATATATAAACTAACACAAGGGTAAAATAAACAATCTACAAATGTGATAGGGCAATTTACGATGGCGATAAGAATGTAATGAACACTAAGCACAAATGAAACACCAAAGCAAACTCAAACACAAGCAAATGATCATGGAGTTCGGACCTTCCGTCCTACGTCTCCGCTCCCCACTCCCAGGGAGAAATCCACTATCATAACCGGGTTTTCTACGCTAACCCGAATAACGTTTACACCTCACAATGTCGGTTTTTAACGCTCACTGATCCACGTCCACACCTCACACTTGGTTTTCTAGTTCACCGTAAACTTCACAATTCACACTCTCACAATGTCGGTTTTCAACGCTCACCGATCAACGTCTACATCTCACACTCGATTTTCTAACTCACCGAAAACTTTACAACACTAACAATGTAACAACAAATGATTTGTTCTCTAATACAATGCGAGAACTCAATTAAGCACAACTCAATGTTATAATTTCTCACCAGTGTTGAAAATAACGCGTTTCGTAACGCAAAATAACGCTTAACGTAACGTAACGTTAGCTTAACGTTACGTAACGTTTGAAAATAACGCAAAGACAAAATAACGCAGGTTATTTTAGCTATAACGTAAGTTACGTAACGTAACGGCGTAACGTTTTATAACTTAGGTTATTTTGTCAATGGCTTAGATTGCTTTTAAAAGAAATGAACGGCTGTGATTGAGTTATAACTTAGGTTATTTTCCACCTCCCATTCCCCTTTTCACGCCTTTTTCATGCCTCCCGCAGCTCCGCCTCCCCTTCCCCTTTTCACGCCCTTTTCACGCCGCCTGCAGCTCCGCCTCCCCTTCCCATTTTCACTCCTTTTTCATGGATTCCAACCCAACTCAATAATTTCATACTTCATAGTTTATGGATCATTGGATCCTTTTTTGGTTTCGAACTTGAAGTATTTTATGCTTTTGGATTGATTGTTAAGGCAAACATGGTTGATTTGGTGTGAAATTCTGATGATATATTGATTCGTGAAATTGAAAATTACGATGATTATTCATATTTTTTATTTTAAATGTTATATATCTATAAATTATTTAAATAATAATAAATTATTTAACCTACGTTACGCTATGCGTTATCGTTATTGTAACCTAACCGGAGGTAAACGTTACGCTACACGTTATCGCTATTTTCAACATTGTTTCTCACAACCCTAATATACTATGTATGTAAATACAATAAGCTCAAATGGGTGTGTGTAAATAATGAGTGAAATCAAATCAACAAAACTCAATTAAAATCTAGCTTATGGGAATTTATGAATAAAACAATAAATAACTAGAAATAAAGTTTAGGAAAACTTCTCTATAGATCAAGAGGGAGAGGTAGATGAGTTGGATGCTTAAACAATATAGATGATCTTTCTCAAGCTCTTGTAAAATTGTTTTCACAAAACAAATCCTTTGAACAAATTTAAACTCTTTTAAAACTTCTTTAAAACATTCTCTTAGTTGCTGTGAAGGATGAGAGCAATGGGGTATTTATAGCCTTTCAAAACCTCAGCCAAAAATCCAAAACAAAAGACCAAAAAGCCCAAAAAAACAACTACAAAAAAAAAGCCGTTGGTGGTGAAAAGACAGTACGGCGGTTGACCGTGAAAATCTCGCGGTCGACCGCGAGCAACAAAAAGCCAGAATTGGGCTCTGGAAAAACCGACGGTCGACCGTGACGGTCGATCGCGAAAGTCTCTACATTGCATACGGTCGACCATCACGGTCGACCGTGAAACACAAAAGATCTTATTGAGTTTCTGAACTCAAGGCGGCCGACCGTGACGGCCGACCGCAAACTAACACATAGCTGAAATGCAGTTTTTTAAATTTAAAACCCTGTTTAAAAATATCAAACAAATTCAGAAAAATATAAAACTTTAGAAAATGATTATATACATGATAATACACATGCTACAAAAACTGGTTTTTAGAAAAGACCTCCCAAATAAAAAATATCATTATTTTGCAAAAAGTCCAAAACATGAAAATATGAACATATGAGTTTTAACATTTTAGCTTAACCATGTTTTGAAATAATACAAAATAATTTTGTAGACTTAATAAAAGATGTATATAATGATTGTAAAGTCTATAAACTAAGAGTACAATATTTTTACAAATACAATAAAAAATGAAACATATGAGTATGTATATGAAAATATATTTGTTTCATATCTAAGTAGTTAAAGCAAATCATAATAATAAATATCAAATATGTAATTTCATATTTATAAATATGAAAACCAAAACTTGTGTTGTATATATATATATATATATATATATATATATATATATATATATATATGACTATATATACAAGAAAACCAATAAAATATGTGTATATGATATTGAGCTTAACGTACTTAACACACATAATATAACACCTAAACTAAATTATCCAAGCTTGATCTTGATCTTCATTGTAGCTCAACTTGGTAAACTTGGATGAAGCTTGTAATTGGATCTTTAACTTGAATTGTATAGGTTTCAACCAATATTCCACCAACCTCTATTGGATATGTTCGTTAAAGCGCCATTCCATCCATCCTCCAACCCGTTGTTTGCCTAGAATAAATACGAAAATACAAACACTAGACAAACAACATTAGAAGTAAATTATTTGTTAAACATCATCAAAACAAGAAGGCCAACAATCTCCCCTTTTTTGATGATGACAAATAATTTACAAAAAGAATATATGCATGAAGGGAAATGAATATAGAAAGTATAATATATCATGCATATAAACAAGAAAGAATATACTCACAATATTTCTCCCCCTTTGACAACATCAAAAAGGGGAAAACAAAAGAATGAAGAGAGCGAAAGCTCCCCCTATCAATATGCATGAGTGAGTATAAAAAATAATAATAGAAAAGGGAAGGCTTCCCCTATCAAAATGCTATATGGAGTATATGAAATGGAGACCAAGACAAAACATGTGAGCAAGCATAGATGAAAAATATGTTAAATATTATTCACATACAAGACGATAATGAGGATACATATAGATACATCATTTATGAAAGAAGTGACTCATTATACAACTATAAAAACATGTCAAAACTCATGTGTTCACATTTTCATGTTTTAGACTATTTTGCAAAATAATGATATTTCTCATTTGGGAGGTCCTTTTAGAAAACCAGTTTTTGTAGCATGTTTATTATCATGTCTGTTAGACCCTAGAGGGGGGATGATTAGGGTCTTATACTAATCTAATCTGATTAAATGTTAATTAATATTAATTAACAAGTTATCCTAGAAAGTATGAAATACAACAAGATATATGAGATAGGATAAGCAATATGAACAATGTGATATATCCTATATGATAAAACTATATATGCAAGGATATGTAAACTAACACAAGGGTAAATAATCTAAACAAGATAGTGGATGAAATAAATGAGCAATGCACAATTGACGATATAAGATGAATGCAAAAACAAATACACCAAAGACAAACTCAAACAAGCAATATGATCACGGAGTTCGGACCTTCCGTCCTACGTCTCCGCTCCCCACTCCCGGGAGAAATCCACTATTACAACCGGGTTTTCTACGCTCACCCGAATAACGTTTACACCTCACAATGTCGGTTTTCAACGCCCACCGAACAACGTTCACTCCTCACACTCGGTTTTCTAGTTCACCAAAAACTTTCACAACACACTCGGTTTTTTAGCTCACCGAAAATCTTACAATCTCACAATGTAACAATAAATGATTTGTTCTCTCATACAAGGGGAGAACTCAATGAAGCACAACTCAATGTTACAATCTTTCACAACCCTAATATACTATGTATGCAAATACAATAAGCTCAAGTGGTATGTGCAACAATGAGTAAAATCAAATCAAAACTCAATATAAAAACTAGCTTTAAAGAAAGATAATTAAATAACTAAGTAAATGTAAAGCTAGATAGAGTTTAGAAAACTTCTCCAATAGATGACAAGATGGAGAGATGGAGATTGGAGCCCAAACAAGAAGATGATCTCCTCCACTTGTGAAAACAATCTTCAAACCAAACAAACACTAAAAACACACTTAAACCCTTGTTTAAAACTCTTTAAACTTGTTTAAAATATTTCTTAAGTGCCCTTAGAAGTATGAGGGCATGGAGTATATATAGGCTCATAAAACAAGCCCAAAAATCCAAGAAAACCAAGCAAAAAGATAAAATAACGGATATATCAAAATCTGGAAAATATAGCCGTTATGCTACAGTAACCACGTCCAGAGAGTTTGGCGGTCGACCGTTGGTACTGTAGCACTGCATAACAGTTTTGTAAAATCAATTAAAAATAGTAAAACAACTGCAAAAATTATGAAATTTTATGGAAAGGTTCTAGACATGTAGAATAACATGTTAGAAAAAGAATATCTGAAAAATCATTTCCCAGTTGAGAGAAATAAATGTTTGAACACAGATTTACAGTTTCTAAAAAACTGCTGACATACACGATTTTGTAAAATCAATTGGGCACAGTAAATCAACTCCAAAAATAGTAAAATTTTGAGTAAAGTTTCTAAACATGTATATGAACATGTTAAAGAAAGAATTTCTTGAATATCACTTCCTATTTATGAAAACTCATCTATTTTGTAAAACATGCACGAACATGTGCACGAACAAAAACATGATTTTGTAAATTCCATTAAACATAACAAATCAATTCTAAACTTGATGAAACTTTGTGAAATGTTTATAAACATGAAAAAAAACATGTTACAAAAATAATTTTTCAATTTTCATTTCTCAATTGTGAAAACTCGTTATTTTGTAAAAACATGCATGCATATGAATTTGTTAGAACATGTTTTTGACAAAAAGAGTTTAAACGCATATTAAAACTTTATGAAATGTCTTCATAAACATTATAACACATGAATATAAAGTAAACATGGTCAATAAACCAATATCACAAAGTTTTCTCAAAATAGCTCATTTTGTGAGAAAATCCAATATTGTGTGTGTATATGATATTGAGCTTAGAGTATTAAACACACATAATATAAACCTATACTAATATACCCAAGCTTGATGAAGGTCTTCAATGAGTATGACTTGGTAAACTTTACGGAAGAAGCTTGTAATTGGATCTTTAACTTGAATTGACGTTGCTTCACTCCACAATTCCGCCAACCTCCATTTGATATGATCGTTAAGGCTCGATTCCATCAATCCTCCAACTTGTTATTTGCCTAGAATAAATATAAAATCATAAATACTAGACAAACAACATTAGTGATAAATTGTTTGTTAAACATCATCAAAATAAGAAGGCCAACAATCTCCCCCTTTTTGATGATGACAAACAATTTATAAAAAGGATATATGCATGAAAGGAAATGAATATATAAATTGTAATTCACATGCATAAACAAGAAGGAATATACTCACAATATTTCTCCCCCTTTGACAACATCAAAAAGGGGACAAAAAAATAAAGAGAGCGAAAGCTCCCCCTATCAATAAGCATGTGTGAGTATAAAAACAAACATAAAATAGGGAATAGCTCCCCCTATCAAAATGCCATATAAAATATATGCAATAAAGGATCATGGCAAAACATGTGAGCAAGCATAAATGCTAAACACAACTCACATACAAAAAGATAATGAGAACACATATGAGTATATCAATATGAAAAATAGTGTCTCATATCAAAGAACATAAAAACCATGTATAAGAGTAGATTTATGAAATCAAAAGAGAAGGAACATGAGAATCATGCAAAAAGTTTTCAAATGAAAACAAAGTAATTAATGAAATCATAAATCAAGATTTAAGTTAAAAAAACAATGTTTGATCAAAAAGAAATTTCTTTGTAAAGTTTGATCAAATCACATATAGAATACATTATAAGGCACGAATAGATGATCCATGAGCACAAACATATAAATATCATCATATAAGTGAAATATAATGAATTCAAAGCAACAAATCAAAATAAAATCTTTAACAAAAGAATTTCAAGAGAGGCAACAATATATCAATCTCTTAAGCTTGTTCTAACCCATATAATCATTCTAGCATCCGGTAAACATGATTTGGGAATAAACACCCAATAAACCCGGAGGGTTATATAAATGCAAACCTCTCATCAAAGTAAAACCAATGATCGTGAAAACAAAAGAATTTAACCAATAAAAAGAATTGTTTTCATAAAAGTTTAAAATATATTTTTTAAAACCAAGAAAGAAAAAAATAAAAACACTAAAATTCTTGGTTTAAAATCAAAATTGTTTTGGTACCCAAGTAATATTGGTACCAAAAGGTTTAGGGACATGACCCCTATCAATAAAGCTCAAAGCCCTTGGGTTATGAACCCATTTGGGCGCATTTAGTGCACGAGTCCGGTCATAGCAATAATTATGCAAATAACCCATTCGATTGTAATAAGTGCAATGAAGAGGATACATTTGGTTATGTTGACCATGTGGATGTGCACGAGGAACATTTGCAAATAAAGATGGTCTTTTAAGATTATTTTACAAATGAGAAACATTTTGAAACAATGTTGGTCTATTTGAAATATTTTGCGATTTAGAAACTTTTCGCAAATCAAAACAAAACTTAGCTAAGTGACCAACTCTACCACAAAAATCGCAATGATACACAAGAGCATGCTTATGATGAGAAATAGGTGCATGTGTGTGTACATGTGATGAAGAAACTTGATGAGATGCACAAGAAGGATTAATATTCTTATGTTTTTGTGCATCTTAGCAAAATTTAGCTAAATGGCCTTTACGACCACAAATAGAGCACTTATAAACTTTGCTCTACAAGTATGCATAGTGTGTAAGTGATTTTGTAGCACTAGATTTAGCACACTTGTCCATAAGTTTCTTATGGTTATTGTAGGCGTCAAAAAATGCTGAACACAGCTCAAAAGGAAGTCATCCAAAATGTCAAGAAAGAACACAAGGATGGACTGTCTCGCAGCGCGAGACAGACTTTACTGTCTCGCGCGCGAGACAGTTTTTACTGCCTCGCCGTGCGAGACAGTCTTTACTGTCTCGCACGTGCGAGATAGTGTTTACTATCTCGCCTGTGCGAGACAGTCTTTTACTGTCTCGCCCACGAGAGACAGTATTTACTGTCTCGCCCACACGAGACAGTATTTACTGTCTCGCCATGCGAGACAGCATTTACTGTCTCGTAGGCGAGACAGCTCTCAGAAGGTCAAAACCGCTTTGTGAAACTGTCGACACGTGGCCACTAACTGTTCAAGAACGTGGGGAACGTCGTGGGCGAGAATCACGTTAATAACTGCCAGAATAACGGAGTTTCAAAACGTGGGAAGGCAGTTACAAGAAACTGTCAGGCAGTTAAAGATTTCCGAGACACTGTTTTACTGTCTCGCCGGGCGAGACAGCAAATTTGCTGTCTCGCTGGACGAGACAGCAAACACTATCTTGCTGGGCGAGACAGCAAACACTGTCTCGACCAGCGAGACAGCAAACACTGTCTCGGAAGACAGTTTTCTTCTCGGGGCTATAAATACCCCCTGAGATCATTTTTTTTTGGGAAGGTTGGCACAAGGACGATCCAAGGCTGACCAGAGAGCATTCCAGAGCAGAAAAAGCAGAGATTTCAATTCCTGGAGTAATTCCTTGACATTCGAGCTTAGACTTGATTTCAAGAAGAACGACTATCTTACTCCGATAAGATATCGTTTCATATTCTCACTTCGATAACGAAGGAAGAATCATAAGCCCCTCACGATTCAATCAGAATCTGTGATTCGGTGGTCAACGAGCTAAAGCGTTCCCGGCACAGGCAAAGATCCCACAAAAGCAGTGATCCAAACAACGATCCTGCGTTTATTTTCTCAAGAGTTGTAATCTTCAATTTTGTTGTGTAAAAGAGTCTTATAAAAAGGCTATTTTTTTGAATTTATTGTAATCGACCGAAGATATAATGAATTCGACAACAAGATCAACTTTTGACGAAAACAAACTGGCGACCACAGTGGGAGCCAACGGTCTCGCTGCCGAGACCGTAGTGTCGCAGCCGATCATCAAGATCCCAATTGAATCAGCGGTCGAGTATGAGTTCGACCAAACGAAGTTTGAGGAATACTTGTTATCCTCATCTGCAAAGATTTCCTCGCCTCGCAAATGCAGGAAGACTTTATCTTCGTTGAAGCTCTTTAAATGGTCAAATGCTACAAATGAAGACTCTCGTCTGATTGTTGCTGAGAATTCTACTCGCAACATCTCTGCTCACAATGACTCTTCCCCAATTAAAGAGTCATGGAATCAAATCCCACCGGTACTGACAAAAAGGGCTCGCCAGAGACAACGTCAGCGCCGCGCTCGCCAAATGGCTAAAGCCCTGGAACAAACCGACGGAGTTCGTTATCATGCGGACTTAGAGTCGAGGAGGCATCGAGTGAGTCAGTTGTTTCAACAAGCAATCACTCATGTCTCTACTAAACCAACGATGGATGAATGGACTCTTGTCAAAAGGGCTCGCTCAACCCTCAAAGAACGCATACAAAAACGTCGTGCAAAGACTGCTCATGCCCGTGCTCTTTTACAACAAAGGATTAAAGGGAAGAAAGAAACGGTGACCAAGGAACCACTAAAACTCTACAAAGTTTGGACCCTAAAGTCTGGAATTGTACAAAATCAGCATTCGGAGCCCGTGAAGATTCCATACCCACAAGGGGGTGGTTTTAAACGTGTAATGCATGACATAACCTTGGATCGCTCAAGGACAGTGATAAATCATCCCGAGAATGCCAACAAGGTTTTACACCCTCAGAAGGAGACGTGTTCACTAAAAAGTACCGTCATACCTGAGAGGTCATACCAACGGATGATAGGATTTTCCGGCAATCATACCGACGAATTGTACTATCAAGCTGGGGGTATGAACAAAACACGAAAGAGAACTGTCCAGGAAATAAACTCTCATTATTCCTGTACACGACTCATTATAGCCGAAATGTCAAAACCCAAGCTGAGACATTTCCACATGGTTGATAAAAGAAAGCATGAAGGGATATCCTCGGAGGATGAACTTTCAGACACTTGTTCAGCCATCGCTTCAGATGATACGATGTCTAGCGCAGGACAAGCCAGAGAAGTGTTCATGATCACCACTGATCAGTTCACTCAAATACTTCAAGAAGCCCTAGCCAGACAGCGTGAAGAAATTAGGGCTGAAATGAAAACAGAGATGGAGTCAGCCATCAAACAAATGAAAGAACTGTTAGCTCAACGGCCTCAACCTCCTGAGTCCAGCCAACGAGCTGAATCCAGCTGCCACGTTCAGAATGTCATAGACGATAGTGATCCGGAAGTGGATGAAGTCATCTTGGCTGATACACCTCCCAATAGCAATAACGCTGGGGGTGGTTTAACGGATTCTCCCAGCAATGACATTGGGGGTGATTCGATGGTGCCTCTTACAGGGGGTGATCAAACTCATTCTCCTCAATGTCCTTTGAATGAAGATGATGATGAGAGAATGAAGGAGCTTGAAAACAAAGTCAATACTTTGATGACGGTTCAAGAGGTGAAAAAGACGGGTATTCCATGTCCCTATCCAAGAGAATGGGATTCAATTCCATACCCGATAAAATTCCATCTGATCAACTTCACACCGTTTGAAGGAAAGAGCTCGCCTATTCAGCACTTGATTTATTTCAAGTCTCATTTGGGCATGATATCTGGAAACGAGGCTTTAATGGTCCGGTCATTCGTTGGCACCCTTCGTGGACCCGCCTTCGATTGGTATCGACGCCTCAAACCAGGGAGCATCAATTGCTGGGATGACATGGAAAATTTATTCCTCAGCAACTTCTTCGATGATGATACCGAAGTGTCAATCGGAACCCTTTTGGATGAAAAGCAAAATGACGGAGAGTCGGTCGA
>BQKN01062448.1:0-68032 GCA_022839385.1 Asparagus kiusianus
TCTAACATATGTAAATCAGTTTAAAACGACATTTTTATATGTAAAAACATCACCAAAAATCTGAAACATGTATACACATGATTTAAACATTTTAAAGACAACAAATCAGAACTTTAATCTCTTATTAAAGTGGTTTCAGATCTAGATCTCTTTATTAAAAATCGTTGGTGAGCTTTTTATAAACTAAAAATTTGATTTCTGCATTATATGCCATAAAGATATACTTTTATACACAAAATAATGATTTAGGCTCAATAAAACCGAAAAAAACTCAAAAGAATTATACAAACATTGGGTATAGGGCTGGGCGAGATGTTACTCGCCTCTGGTATGCTGCTAAACTCCTGTATCCTCGGGAAACGATCCTCCTTCGACATCACCACAAAATCCTGCTGCAATCCCCTTCAAATCTCCTCCAAAAAGCCAAAATCCGATCTAGGGTTTGAGAGGAAAAGAGGGGGGCTAGGGTTTCTGGGGTCTGAAGAAGATGAGAGGGTGTTTTCATGTAGGAGAATATATATATAAGCGGTCAAACCCAATAAAAACCGAACAGACCCGCAAACTAAAAGAAAAACCCGAAATCAGCCCGTCAGTCGACTCATAGGTCGACTCATTAGTCGACTGATAAGTCGACTGAGCAGACAAAAAAATCCAGTTTCATGCATGTTTTGTTTATCTGCAAATACCCATGCACAAAACTCTACACATATACACTCATACATCTCTAATAGCTTGTTATCAAGTATATCCATTACCTCAAGTCATTTATCACAACAGAATTATTCATCATCAATAATTCACATATACTTCTAACAAAATACGGGGTTTGACATTCACATCTCTGTTAGACCCTAGAGGGGGTGATTAGGGTCTTATGCTAATCTAATCCGACTATATGCCAATTAAAATTAATTAACAAGTTATCATAGCAAGTAAAATACAACAATATATGAGCTACGATAAACAATATGAACAACAAGATATATCCTAACAAAGAGATATAGGCAATGTATGTGTAAGGATATATAAACTAACACAAGGGTAAACAAAATAAACTAGTGGATGAAATAAATGAGCAATGCACAATTGGCGATATAAGATAAATGCAAAAGCAAATGCGCCAATTACAAACTCAAACACACTCAAATGATCACGGAGTTCGGACCTTCCGTCCTACGTCTCCGCTCCCCACTCTCGGGGAGAAATCCACTATCACAACCGGGTTTTCTACGCTCACCCGAATAACATTTACACCTCATAATTTTTATCACGGAGTTCGGTCCCCACGACCTACGTCTCCGCTCCTCACCTCGAGGAGATCTCCACTCACACTCGGTTTTCTAGCTAACCGAAAACTTTACAATCTCATAATATAACAAATGATTTGTTCTCTACAATAGATGAGAACTCAATGTAGCACAACTCAATGTTATAATCTCTCACAACCCCAAATATATTATGAATGCAAATACAATAAGCTCAAGTGGGTGTGTGTAACAATAAGATTCAATAAATCAAAACTAAACTCAATTAAAATCTAGCATATAGAAATTATAAACAAAATAATAAATAGCTAGAAATGAGTTTAGAGATTCTTCTCTGAATAACAAGATGGAGAGATGGAGATTGAAGCCCAAACAAGAAGATGATCTCCTCCACTTGTGAAAACCAAAACAGCTTTAACCCAAACCCTTAAACAAGCTTAAAACAAGCTTAAAACAAGCTTAAACTCTTTTTTAAAACTCTTTAAAACATTTCTTGTATGTCTGTAAAAACTGAGGTAAGGGGGTATTTATATGAAACCCCAAAGGTAAGAGAAAGCCAAGAAAAAGACCAAAAAACTACTCTGCAACGGCTCTAAAAATAGCCGTTGGAACTACGGCGGTCGACCGTGGAAAATCACGGTTGACCATGGAAAATCACGGTCGACCGCGAGCAAGGTCAGAAACGGAGGAGTTTTCCAGAGAGTTCGTCGGTCGACCGCACTGTAGCGCGGTCGATCGTGGGTACTGTAACACTATATATCCATCTTTGTAAAATCAATTAAAAAGAGTAAATCAACTCCAAAAATTATAAAATTTTTAGGGAAGGTTCTAGACATGTATAAGAACATGTTAGAGAAATAATTTATGAAAAAACATTTCCCAGTTGAGAGAAATAAATGTTTGAACACACAAATATAGTTTCTGAAAATCTGCTGACATACACGATTTTGTAAAATCAATTGGACACAGTAAATCAACTCCAAAAATTATGAAATTTTAAGGAAAGTTTATAAACATGTAGATAAACATGTCAAAGAAAGAATTTATTAAATATCACTTCCCATTTATGAAAACTCATCTATTTTGTAAAACATGCACGAACATGTGCACGAACAAAAACATGATTTTGTAAATTCCATTAAACATAACAAATCAATTCTAAACTTGATGAAACTTTGCGAAATGTTTATAAACATGAAAACAAATGTTAGAAAAATAATTTCTCAAATTGAATTTCTATTTGTGAAAACTCATGTATTTTGCAAGTGTGTCCAAAGCATGAAAATCCAAAACCATGCATGTATATATATAACTATATATACATAGAAACCAAATACGTGTGTGTATATGATATTGAGCTTAAGGTACTTAACACACATAATATAAAACCTAAACTAAGTTATCCAAGCTAGATCTTGATCTTCAATAAGCTCTTCTTGGTAATCTTGCGGATGAAGCTTGAACTTAAACTTTAACTTTGAATTGCAAGGCTTCACTCCACTATTCCGTCAACCTCCATTGGATATGATCGTTGAAGCTCTATTTCATCTATCCTCCAACTACGTTGTTTGTCTATAATAAATAAGAAAACACAAATACTAGACAAACAACATTAGTGGTAAATTGTTTGTTAAACATCATCAAAACAAGAAGGCCAACAATCTCCTGTAAGATAAACACACCATCTTTCATTTGCTTCACTTGAAATTCTAGAAAATACTTTATCGCATGTTCCTAATTAATTAAAAAGGGCTACGATAAGTTCTTATATCATTAGCAAGATTAAAATGGTTACATGTTCATAACACGTATAACTAAAAATGATCTCCTCATTGGTATCTCATCATGTTCTCATCATTTTCACTTTTCTCATCATTTTCTCCAAACTAATCAAAGATGAAGCAAAAAACTCACAAATATGAAATCATATATGCACTAATACAAATAATAACATGCGATCAATTTTAAACGAATATTTAATAAACAAACGAATCGAATATACATAATTTGATTCTAATCGTTAGCAAACTTGAGTGTGTTAAATGAACTGCTTAATCGAACATGACTAAATAGTTATTTGAACAATTATCGAACTATTTATTAATTATTTGGTTCATTTACATCCCTAGATGTAGCAATTTACATAATTTGGCGGACTACTTTTAAAATATTATAAATTTGAGGGACTAATATTAAAATAATTCTTAATTTTTGTGGGGCCACTCATTAACAATGGGATAATCAATCACTAATGTTAATTTTTTTACGATGGGTACATTAGCATTGGCGATGAAACACATCTGTCGCCAATGAGTATTGACGACGGATTCGATCTGTCGCCAATAAGTATTGGCGACGGATTCGATCCGTCACCAATAAGTATTGGTGATGATGTTAATTTTTTTATGTTGGGTACATTAGCATTGGCGATGAAACGCATCCGTTGCCAATACTCATTGATGACGGATCGCATCCGTCACCAATACTCATTGGCGACGGATGCGATCCGTCGCTAATGTTTTCCCATCGCCAATGTTTTCCCATCGCTAATACTCATTGATGACGGGAAAACATTGGCGACGGAACGCATCCGTCACCAATGAGTATTGGTGACGGATGCGATCCGTCGCTAATGTTTTTTAATGTTTTCCCATCGTCAATGAGTATTGGCGACGGGAAAACATTGGCGACGGGGTTGTTCCCATCGCCAATGCAAACATTAGCGATGGGGTATTGGCGACGGGGTTGTTCCCGTCACCAATGCCCAGTTTTTTACTAGTGGTAAGACTAAAATTACAAAAAATATCAAATACTACCCTAAAAAGACTCACTATAATAGAGGAAACAAATCATGAATCAAAATTGAATTTGTTTCCTAATCTAATTTGACTCTAGCATTGAATTTATTTTCTAATCTAAATTAACTCTAACTTTAATACTAAAAATAAACTAAAGGCTGATTATTTTTGGATTTCAGCCAAAAGTGGGTATTTCTGATGAGATTTTAAAATTTTGATAATTTGATTGGCTGCGTCTCATCGAGATAGGCGATCTACATATATAACATGTCAGAATCCGCCATCCGGATTGAAAGATATGCTTGTTCGGAAGTTAACAATACATATAAATCTGTTTAGCTCATGATTGTCGAAATTCTCCATGAAATCATCCGTTAATCGTCCAACATCAGTCTCCCCTTGTTGAAAGAAGCTCGACCCCGAGCTTATATTTGTTAGAATAGTAGCTTCATTGATAAATAATTTTTTTCTCTTGCATCGATCAGCATCCACCTTGGACTTAGCATTGATTTTCTCCATTTGTTCTTTTAACTCCTCGGCTAGGACTTCTTATGAATCAAATTCGTATATTATTTTTTCCCACATCATGTGTATTTTATTGATAGCCCGACTGTCAACACACATCTGCCGAGTCCTGTCCTTCTTAGGCACCAGGAGGGCTGGCACTGCGCATGGGCTCATGCTCTCCCTAAGGTACCCCTTTTGTAATAAATCCTGCACATGCTCTCGCAATATTTCATGTTCGGCTGGGCTCATCATGTAATGAGGAAGATTAGGAAGAGTGGCTCTAGGTACGAGATCAATATGATGCTGAATATTTCAAAGCAGAGGTAATCCAGCGGGAAGCTCTTCAGGCATGATGTCACGAAACTCCTTCAAAAGGGAATTTAACTATTATGGAATGTTATTCACAGAACTGATGAATCCCTTATTCACTACTGCAAACACAAATGGTGAGTGCAAAGACTCCTTCTGAAACTCCCTTGCGGCACATAACGATACTACTGATTTTCTGTTATGCTAAAAGTGTAGCTCTTTATACATTAGTATAGCTCTTTATACCTGAAGTATAGCTCTTTAATGCTAAATGATAGCTCATTATTGTCAAATTGAAAATAAATCGAATTAGTTTTCTTCCGAACAATGTAAATGTATGACGATATATATAATGTGTTGTTTGATCAATTCTTTATATAACTAACAGGTCCATTCTCGTTTATACAATTTATGGGAAAAGTGTAGCTCTTTACACTAAAGTGTAGCACCTTATTATAAACATGTAGCTCTTTATACAATAATATAGCTCTTTATGCCTAATGTGTAGCTCCCTAAAGCTAGTATAACTCTTTATTGACTCCAGATATTCTCAAGCTGAAAATAAATCAAATCAGTTTTTTGAACAATGTAAATGTATGATGATGTATGCAATGTGTTCTTTGAACAATTATTTACATAACTAACATGTCCACTCTGGTTTATACAATTTCTGGGGAAAATGTAGCTCTTTATACTGAAGTGTAAAATCTTATAATAAAAAGTGTAGCTCTTTATGCAAAATAGTATATACTATTCCAAAAGTGTAGCTCTTTAATGCTAAAGTATAGCTCTTTATTGTCTTTAAAAAATTAAAAAATTCATGAATTGATAAATTTTTTACCAAAAAAATGAATGACCATGTATATAGTGTGTTGATTCTTCAATTCTTTATAATTGATATGTTTAGTCTTGTTTATATAATGTGTGAGTAAAACATAGCACTTTATGCCAAAATAACACCTTATTTTTAAAGTATAGCTCCTTATATAGTTGTGTAGCTCTTTATCGCAGAAGTGTAGCTTTTTATTCACTTCTACAAAATCCCCTTATAGCAATGGTTCCAACCGTTGCTTATAGGTCTTTTAGTAACGGTATGGACCATTTCTAATACATTAACAATAGTTAAAACTGTTGTAAATAATTCGTTACTATTAAAGCCGTTGCAATTAGCTTATTGCAACGAACTAAACCTGTTGGAAAAATAACAACCGTTGCTTAGATTAATTTTTATAAAATAATAAAAAATCCACATTAGCAGATCCTTACCGTTGCTACAATCTATTGACAACAAAAGGCAACTGTTACTATAAGATTTAATATTTATTTAAAATAAAATAAAATATCCAAATCAGCAAAATCCTAACCACCACTAAGGTATATTAACAACAAAAATCGTTGCTATAGGGTATTAAAAAGATATTTTCACCAAAATATTATTGTTTATTCTCGCATCCAACTGTAGAAATGATATTCATCTATTTCTTATCATTTATTTCAATACATGATATCATTCAAATGAAACAAATAATTATCATCATAAATAAGAAATTAACTTAATTAATTAAAAAATAATGCGTGTTTGATACAAGCTTTGTCAATAAATTCAATAAAGTGATAATCAATTATAAAACTTTGAGTTTAGACCATTTATAAGGTTCACAACTTATCCACATCCTACAACTCTTAACTAAAATGCAAATCTAACAAATGAAAACCTATTCAAAGACCTATGATAATAAGCAATAAACCATGAATAATTAGAATTTGAATGATAAAGATCATGGCTAGCCCATTAATTATAAAGAAGAGTTCTTCCTGTTAGGATTATATATTCATATATAACCATATATTCCTAACACTTCCTTCATCAAGTCTCTCCTAATGCTTTGTCTCCTTCCAACTTATTCTATCCAAAATATTCTCCCCTTCACCATCCATCACCTCGCAACCTTCATCCACAAACAATAGAGATTTAGAAATAAAAAATGGAACATTTAAGCCTCTACAAATTAATATAACTTGGAATAGAGAATAAGATGCAAACCCATTGGACATAGTGACATACTTAACAAGTAATATATAAGAAAAGTATAGGGACAGAGAGAACCTCCCATTGCTCAAAGGCATAGAACTCTAGCTCGTCCAAGCTTGGCAATCTCCCTGTGATACTAGAGGACATTGGTTCTCTAGGTAGAGTTGCACTGCAATAACATATAGAAATAGAAGTAAATGATTCTCTTGATGTGAATGCTGTAATAACATTAGGAAGTAGAACCATGTATTGTGACTCTCATTGCTCAACAACTTTAAATATACATAACTACCTCTTCAGATGCAAAAATTACGATCATTGTGACTCTCATTGCTCAACAGCTGTTTAGACGTTTCTTGTATTGTTCATATGCTATCCAAACAAATTCACTGTTGTTAAATCAAGAATGAACAAAGGAATACTTGACTTTCTCTGAAACTGTAAACATGTAGAATACAAAGCGGAAACAGGTAGAATGAAGTAACTACTCATGTCCAACAACTTCCTCATATAACGTCAAGACGATGGACATCAGCATATGAACATAACATGAAATACAGGAAAATCAGAAGATTTTGATACAAAAACAACTCCGGGGCCAAGTTTCTCTGAAACTGGAAACAAGTAGAACACAAAATATCTCTGACACTGGAAACAGATAGAACACAAAGCTTTCGGTATCACATCTTTCGCCTTCAACACCACTGTGCTGATCATATACGATTGCAATAATAATAATCTATAGTAAATTGCATATAGCCCCATAATTTACACATTCAGTTGCACTTACCACAGTTCAAATCAATTTATTAACATTGTTCACCCGGAACAAGTTACTATGAAATGTACCCAAGGATGACATGCACTAGTAAATAAGTTTGACAGATGATAAGTGCAACTGAAAATGTAGAGAAGAGAGAGAGAGAGAGAGAGAGAGAGAGAGAGAGAGAGAGAGAGAGATATATCGTATGCAATTTAGCCTGAAGTCCCTAGCTAAAAATGATAACAAGAGATCGATGGAATGAAAAATTAGAATGTGCCTGCTGTTTGCGTCGGAAATCATTTTCATTGTTGAACTCATTACAACTCGTTTATCGTTTACACATATTCAAAAGAATTAATCTTTTTATAAGTTTTCTCGATATAACGAAAACAAAAAAAGAGATCTCCTAGAAACACATGCAGAGATCGTTTATCGGTTGCTGCTTGCGTGAGATCTTTGCCTATACTAGGGACGCTTTGATCTGTGGAACGTCGAATCACATATCCAGATTCATCATGAAGAAGGCCTATGGTTCTTGTTTCGTTAAAGAAATAAGAAGTTCTTGTTTCGTTAAAGAAATAAGAAGTTCTTGTTTCGTTAAAGAAACAAGAACAGAAGTAAATAACCTCAGCAAAGTGAGATTACCACTCTTCTCAAGATCAAATCGATGTTTGATCTCGAGGGAAGGGGCGAGGGCCTACAAATCTCTCGAAATCCTATCTTTATGCACATGAATTCGCTAAGATCTCACCTCTCTCTCTATAAAAGGTAGCCGGTGATGCTCAGATTTAGGGCCGGAGTTGCTAGGGCTTCCGTGAGGGGCGATTTGGTTTTCGATGTCGGATAAGGGTAAATATTGTTGGAGTTGGTGGAGCGAGGATCAATTATAGAGGCGAGGGCGAGGGTAGATCTTAACAGCTGAATAGAGCTCGAAGATGTCGGCCGACAGATTTTGGGGCCGACGGATTTTGGTGGAGCGATGGATTTTGGGGGCGATTTTGTTTTCGATGTTTATAAAGTGAAATTGGTTTCCCCCCATTTATTTTATTAGTCGTCCAAGTAAAATTTTGACTTCATCTCGAAACTTTTGAGTTTTCTTTTTTTTAATAAATAATACACTCACATCCTCACAAAACCGTTTCTATTAAAAAAATGTGAATGTTCATCATAATAACTGTTTCTTTTATGCTCTATTAGTAACGGTCATTAAATAAACCATTAATAATAGAAGTTTTTATAGTAGTGATTGCTAAAATATAGCTCGTTATTGTATCTGGAGATACAAAAAAAATTGAGTCAGTATTTTTTTACTACAAGAAAATCTGATACATTTATTATAATGTGTACTTTGTATACATTTCTACTAGATACCCTGATAAATTTCTAATAGAAAATTTGATACAACATGATACATTAGATAGTGCATTTGATACAATATACACAAAAATCATCTATATATACATAATATAGAGAATTTCAAACAACACGATACATTGGATATTACTTGGTACATCATATTGCAGGCTGTAGTTGATTTGCTGTTTGGGTTGCAATGTGATAGCAATGCGAAGATCTGATCGAATGCCAAGAGTGGGGGATTCTCTTAGGTATTTGGTTGAAAAGTTAGCGTGCGTTGACGAATGGTTTCTTATTGAGGGGTAGCTATGCATTATGTTGGGTGTTGGCGACAACAGAGAACAACAAGGAGCAACCAGAGGGTGTAGCAAGGTATAGCAGTGGGCTAAGATCATGGCGATGCACAAAACCAAACTTCTCTTGGATATTTCATCAAACACCTCTATTGCCTCCTCAACCAACCACAATATTGCATAACCGCCAATCGTTATGGTCCAAATAACTATATCCCTTTTGTCATTCCATCAAACACCTTCTAAGCATCAACCTAGTCACCAAAACTTAGATATATATGAGCAAAATTGTTATGCACATACTCTTTCTTGAAGCACAATATTGACAAAACCCCTCAATTTATAAGAACGAGACATCTTTGACAAGCTATTGCAAAAAAAAAACTAAAATTTTAGAATGTTAGCATATCATATCTATGAATTTCCCATCAGAAAACTCAAGTTTTCTCAAATCATAGAAATTATTGTCTAAATCTCAAATAAGAAAAAGAAATCCATTGTACTAAATACCAAGAATGTCACTTTATACCACTAAACAAAATCAATAATAATAATAATAAAAGTTGTAGACATAACCAACATCAAAATCCATGGAGATCCTCAAACTTGAAGCAACGGATTGTTCCTTATTGGCCGGCTTCAAGTGGACTGAGTTGTCCCACTACCGCTGCTGTCGCCCCCTTCAACGGAGGATCTAGCGAAGAGAAAGGCGTGAGTTGGCATTGGACGCCATTGCAAAAGATCAAAACCCTAGAAATTTTGGGGTTTTTTTCTGAGAGAGGAGAATTAGAAAGAGGAGGCCAATTAGAAAGAGAGAATTGAGTCCTGGGTTATTATTACGCAGGAAGAAGAAGAAGAAGAAGAAGGGTAATTTCGGGATTTATCTTTTTTTTTGTATACAGTATATAGACATGGTGTATTTGATACGTTGGGTTTAGAAATAAGTGGGAGTTGTACTTTAGGTGTATGGATCATAATGAACGTAGGTGAGTTTAAAATAAAATTGGAGTAAAACTTTAAGGTAAAAGACAAAAATCCCTTTATTTTATTACTCTCCGCCTTCTTTTCCAACCGTGGGTCTCCATTAGGATTATGGATCCATTAGTCAAAGAATAATTTGTAACCATTATTGTCATTGTTGCCGGGGCGAGGGTATGAGAGTTACGAGAGATTGGATTATGTACGCGGAAGTACGAACTTTTGGAGAGGGATATTAAAAGATATGAAAAGATTTGCAGAGCGTGTTTATGCACAAAAAAGCACAAAGAAAAGAAGAAAGGTAGAAAAAATGGAGGAGGAAAAAGCCGTCAAAAGTGGGATTTGAGCCCGAGCCAAATCTATTCCTTTATACAAATAGGAAGATCAGAGATTCACTGTTCATGCTACAGTATCATTTACTGTAGCATTATTACTGCAATAATAATTAATTAAAAATGTTACTGTAGCACACGGATATACTTTAGAAGGTGCTGTAGCAGATCGGGATACTGTAGCGCTCCCAAAAATTCAAATCACACAATATTAAAAAAAGAGATTACTGTAGCAAAAAAAAAAAATACCGTGCTTTGCACGGACCGCAAACTAGTGTTAGGAAAAAAAAATCAAAATGTCAGAAGTGGGATTTGAACCCACGCCCTCTCACGAGGACCAGAACTTGAGTCTGGCGCCTTAGACCACTCGGCCATCCTGACTTAGTTATTAGAAGCTAACATTTACTTATATGTTTTTGTAAAATATTTGAACTCCGGCCTACACAAAACAACGAACTCCAAGATATATAGATAAGCAATGTAGCTTCCTTGTATCCCCTTTCAATTTGAAGCATGAGTTTAAACTCTTTAACGAGAAAACAATATGTTTTGATAAAAAAGTTTTATCTTACTCACACTCTGAGGTTGCGTTTGGCGAGAGGTTAAATGAAGGGTTAATGGGTTTGAAATTTGAGTCTGGGGAGTTATGTAATAGATTGTAATAGATCGTTATCCATTTTGTAGTTAAAAAATTTGGATCTGATTATTACCTTCTTTTCTACTTTGTCACTTCTTGTCCATCTCTGTGCAGCACTAATCCCATTGTTGTGTGTTGCATGTACTCACTTCTTGGTTGTTTATTCGGATCCTATAGGGTCAGTTTGGTGATCTTCTAATAACTTGGCCGGGACCAATCCTTATCCAGTTTTAAGAAGAAATGGTTGTGTGTTGCATTGTTGTGTGTTGCATTCCTCCTGATCTTGGCGCTGGTTATTTTGTTTATTCACTTTGATTCCTCCTTTGGCTGGGTATGTCTCCCTACAGCAAGTTGACCATGGTTATGTATGCTTAGTACAAACTTTTTTAAACATGTCAATATTTTATTTTAGTCGTAAATATTGATTTGTTTGTGGCTTGTAAAAATAATGAGGTTCTTATATAGTATACATGGGAATTGTCTAATTTTTTTCGTTTTTGATGAGGTAATTATTTATAAATATTCAATAAGGGCGAACGTGGTATTTTTTTAAAAAATAATGAGATTAATCTCTTTAATCCCTCTTCATTTGCCAAATACAAAAGACTTAACCCATTGTCTTAACTATCGTATCCAAACGGGTTTAGAATTTTTTTAATCATTCACGATGGATTAACTAAGTTAACCTTTCTTTTTAATCTCTCTTCCTTAACCATTTGCCAAACCGGACCTGAAGGAATTAAACGCCTACATATTGTGATTGATATCAAGCACACAATTCGGAAGACTATATAAAGTAGAAACTTGAAATATCATGAAAAAAATATATATTCAGCATGGGACAAAGTATTTTCCTTTTCTATAATTTCCCAACCTAAAGCATTATTCCCGGCCGAAAAAAGTGAGAACATGCTCATGAATTTACCAACCAGGTTGTTGGACTCTTTTGAAAACATGCTCATGAAACTACCGACCAAGTTGGTTTTTCACCAATCAAGATGTTGGACTCTACTCAAATATAATATAACTCTAGAGAAAAGTGGTAGTACTGTTGTTAGACATGAACTTTGAGATTTGGTTTCTAAAATTTTTATTGTGGAATTGCTGTGTACGCGATCGAGAACATTCGATATACTCTGATGAAGGGACGATACCAAGACCGTGCTGGCGAACACCAACCAGATACTCTGGTGAACTTCTCGATCACATTTAATTAGACATATAACCTCCTCATTCTGCTCGGTTTGGGCTTTAACAAATGACAAACTAAGAATAATAATGGGTAAATTTCACTAAGCCGCTATGAACTTTCAGCATTTTGTAATAAAACTTCAATAATTGTCAAAATCACATAAACCTCCCAAGAACTTTAAAAAAAACCACATTAAACCCCCAATAACTTTCAAAATCACACTAAACCCTCAATAACTTTTGAAATTGCAGAAAACGCTCAACAAGTTTCCATATTTTGTGGATAACACCCATAAATCAGGAAAAAAAACAAAACAAGACATTTTGAAGGACAATTTGAAGATAAAAAAAATAAAAAAAAACAATTAGGGTTTAGGACCGCAACCTAGGGAAATCGATTTTTTAAAAAATGAGGGATTTTTGTTTCTAGGGTTGAAAATATAAAAAGATCATGAAAGATTTTTTAAGATAATTTAATTAAGGGGTGTGTTGGTCTTTTTAAGTCACGTGAGTTATATTTGCCACGTCAAATATTGTAATAGTGTTAAGCTTTGGGGTTTTCTACAAAAGTTATTGGGGGTTTGGTATGATTTTTGAAAGTTATTGGGGTGTACTACAAGATGTTAAAAAGTTCATGGAGGTTTAGTGTAATTTACTCTAAAATAGTAAAAGTTATTGTACTTTCAATAGCATGAGATAGTCCTCATTAGAAACAAGTTTCTCCAATTCGCTATCAACGTATGGGTTTAAAAGTCTATGTTTTGGCCCATTTATCAATAGTACAATAATTATTAAATGCTTATAAACCTCTAAAAGTATGTTCAAATATCCAATGTAAAACTATTTTGTTTTTTACAAACAAATACTAACACTAAACCCTCTCAATTGATGCCTGAGAGGGTGTTACCTACAATATATCTTTCTTAAAAGAAAAACCTAGGAGAGTGCAACCTCAGTTTAAAACATTGATTAGTTTTTTGACGAGGATGGAGTTCGGAGCGAAGAAGCTTGTAGAGACAAAGAAGTTTGGTGAGATTGCAAAGCCAGGATTTTTCACGAAGATCAAGACAACTCAGTTACTTTCTTCTTCCCAGCAGGGTATTCTTGGCTCTGCTCCACGCCGTCAGGTTGCTCATGACGTCAAAAAGAGATATGTTATCTCAAAAGTTTTCAAAATCCTTCTTCTTCCCTTCCCCATGCACCCGCTACCACCACCATACACCAATCAAGTCAGCATGCGTTCCCATGTTCGTTCAGTTCACTGTTTGAAAACCATCAGCCACAAACAATTCCACATAAGGATCCCCCCACCTTCTCCTTTTTTGGTTCTATGCAAAAGAAAATAGGGTCTTCTACACCCCTCTTAGCACCGAATCAAGGCAAAGGTTGGGCTTTTGTTAGTCGGAGAAAAAGAGCTAATAAGATGGATAGTAAGCTCCTCAAGTACCCTTTTCTAGTAGACTACATTGATCCAAAACAACCTCGCCGATGCTTTAACTATGGTGACGATCGTCATTCGGTCAAATTCTACCCTAAAGGAGCTTTCATTTGTTTTAAGTGTCATGAAGAAGGGCACATTACCAAACACCTTAGATCTCATCTTAGACCTTTGGAGAAGAAGATTGATATGTCAGAGTCAACAACTTTATGCAATAATGCAAAAGTCATTGCTACTTTTGCAATTCCCACCATTTCTGAAGGTAATCCCTCTTTAGATTTGATCAAAATCAAGTTATCATGGCTTTTCAATTGGCAGACATGGAAGGGGTAAAGTCATACCTATCCAAGAAAAACATTACCTAGTTGAATTCCCTTATATTTTTTAAATGACAGAAGTTGTTGATGGAAAAAGTATGGATTTTGAAAGTTTTAGGGGTTGGTTTGCACCATGGACAGAAGTGGGTATAAAAATTGTGAATTCTTCTTTTTTTTTCCAGTGGATTAAGATTAAGAACTTGCCCTTTCAATTCTAGTCTCTTGATATAATCGAGAAAATTGTAAGCTCTTTTGGAGATATGGTAAAGGGGTGTAACATTAAGGACAAGCTTAATGGTCAGGATGTTAGAGTGCTTGTTAAAGTTAAATCTACAGAATGCATTCCTAAAAATATAGTCTATTCTTACACTTCTCAAATAGACTTTTTTTACTAGGGAAGTGAACCTGGAGATTCAGTCAATTGCCGTTGGGAAAATTGGATCAGATGTTATTGGTACAAATCTGAATGCAATGGTTTTGCATGGTGAGATTGTTATTGATACTCAGTGGTTAGATCAAATTATACCCAGGAAGAAGTGTTTGGGGAGAAAATTGTTTGATTCATTATCGTGTTCATTACAAACTTCAGACGTTTACAACGAAAACAAAAAATTAGTCTTTTTATAAGACTTTTACACAATGAATACAAAATTACAATTCTCTTCAAACAGCGCAGAGATCGTTTATCGGTCTTCTGCTTGGGTGGGATCTTGGCCTGTGATGGGGATATTGATATCCGTGGACCATCGTCGATCAGATCTGATTGCTGAAAAATTAGGCAGAGCTTCGTCTATCCATGAAGGGATCGAGAAACCGTAGCTCTTATCTCGGCGAAGCGAGATAATCACTCTTCTTAAGATTACCGCAACAGGATAATCCTAAGGAACGAACACGGGCGATGCAGATCTGATGAGTTCCTCTTCTTTATGCCGACGAACTCGATCCGATCTCTCCTCCTCCTCTCTAAAACTTGTGGATCTTTACTCCTCAATTCGGCAGGGCTTCACCAATTCTCCAAAATTCCAGATCCTAAAAAATAAGGGCCTAAGGCTGTATTTATAGGCTTCTAGGAGGTTCGGGCGGTTAAAACCAATCGAAAATCGTCAAAAACACGTCCCAAGTGCGAGACAGTTCGGGGTGTCTCGCACATGTGCGTGATAGTTTGTACCCTCTTTAGTATTTTGGATCTAATTCTTTCATCCGACCTCGGAATGAGGTGATTTAAGTTGTGTTGGAAATATAACGAAAAGATCTATAACTTTTATGTTTTAAGATTCTCCAGATTCGAATCGTATCATGGTGAAAACAGCTTCACAATGTCCGAGACACATTTGAGTGTCTCGGCCAGGTCCAAGACACCTTGGGTGTCTTGGTTATTTTGGTCATAACCTCCTCATATGACCTCCAAATGACCTGATTCTAGATAGGTTGGAAAGATTACAAAAATATCTATAACTTTCATGTTTTAAGTTTCTTCAGATTCAAAACCAATCATGGTCAAAACAGCTCCACAAGATCCGAGACACCTTTGAGTGTCTCGGCCAGGTCCGAGAAACCTTTGGGTGTCTCGGCTAGTTTGGTTATAACTTCCTCATATGACCTCCAAATGATCTTATTCTAGATGAGTTGGAAATCTAACAAAAAGATCTATAACTTTTATATTTTGAGTTTCTTAAGATTTAAAACAAATCATGGTCAAAATAGCTCTACAAGGTCCGAGATACCTTTGGGTGTCTCAGCTATTTTGGTTATAACTTTCTCATATGACCTCCGAATGACCTCATTCTAGGTGGGTTGGAAAGCTGACAAAAATATCTACAACTTTTATGTTTTGAGTTTTTTAATATTCAAAACAAATCATGGTCAAAATATCTCTACAAAGTCTGAGACACCCTTGGGTGTCTCAGCCTTGGCTGAGACACCTTGGGGTGTCTCGGTTGGGCCGAGACACCTCAGGGTGTCTCAACTCAGGCTGAGACGCTCCGTTATGCATGTTTGTTCATTTTTACCATAACTTCTTCATCCGAACTCGGATTTGAGCAATTCAAAGTGCGTTGGAAAGCCGACGAGGAGTTCTATAAGCTCCAATGATTAGATCATCTGTGGAATAAATGAGACACGAAAGGCATTTCGTCTTTTGTAAGTGACACGGGGCTCCCGACCAGTTCGTATCCTTATTATTCTGAAACTCTGTTGCTTCACATAGTTTGTCAACCCACTTCATGTGTTTGTCGACATTAATCAAGATCTTGTGACTTGGATAGTGACGTTCATCGTCTTCTTTTAGCCTCGAGCTGTTCGTGGAGACCTATAGGCAATTTTCAACGTCTACAAGAAGCTGTTAATATTGCCCCGGCAAAAAGTTCACTAGAAAAAACCCAGGCTCATAATGGCAATACTGTTTCACTAGTGGAGAAGAGTAAAGAAGTAATTCTCTATAATTTGAATGTTGAGGAATTTCAGGGAGAAAATTCGTTGCCGCTGTTTGAGGAAAATCAAAAATCTCCTATTTTGACAACAACAAATCAGGCAGATTTCTAGGCTAATTCATCAAATGACAACTCATAGACGTTTTCCAAATCCTTTCGAGATTTTCTAGTGAATTTGATCAAGCATATTTGGAAAGGTCAAACAATCTATACTGAGAAAGAAACATGGATCAAATTTCTAGGTGGGAATAATGATAATATCAATTTAGACTGCTCTGACTCTACTTTCCCGCTGAAACCAAATGCTATCCTAGCTATTCAGTTGTCTACTCCAGCTCCGCTAGGCTTTTCTCAAAGATAGACTTCATCTACATCTGCTCGTACAACTAGTAAGCCAGCAATCAGCCGCAAACAAAGGAACTTCTTGCAACATATATCTTCTTCAAAAAATGCTTCCAAAATTTCTAAAAAAGGTACGAAACGTACTCCTTCTTCATCCTCTTCTGTTAAGATGCCTTTAAATGCTATGAGTAATAATGCTTTTGAGGACATTGCGGTTAATTATGGGGTTAATTTGCATGAAGATTCCATAGCTAATTTGAAAGACAAAGAAGTTGAAAGGTGAACTTCAGATTGCTAAGTGAAAGTTATACCTTTTAGACAAGAGGTTTTTTATATCCTTTTACTATGAAACTAGCTTAATGGGATGTGTGAGGTCTAAATAACCCAAAGAAAAGAAGTTTAGTTAAGGATTTTATTCCCCTTTATTCTATTGACATCATTGGTCTTCAAGAAACAAAGCTTTGCAAACCTTCTGCAAGGAAGCTCCGTTTTATAGCAGCTAATAAATTACCTCACTAGTGTATCCTCGATTCTTCTGACTCCAGGGGTGGTGTTATGGTTGGCTGGTCAAACTCGTTCAACTTCAACTGTTCATATGTTGGTATCTTCTCAGTTTCAGTATTCTTGACTCATTTACCTTCAAATTGGTCTTTCACTATCATGTCAGTATATGCCCCTATTGATAGAGCTGATAAGGATGTATGTTGGTGAAAGCTTTCTAGGCTACGTCAGATTTTTGATGGACCAGGGGTAATTTGTGGAGACTTCAATGCTATATTATATTCTGAAGAACGAAATGGCAGTCTTGGCTCTCTAAGGGATATCACTTCTTTCAGAAACTTTGTTTCCTCTTCATCTCTTATTGATCTTCCTTTGTCTGCTCGATCATTCACTTGGTCAAATAAGCGTCACAGCCCTGCATTGGCCAGATTGGATAGATTTTTATTATGTGCAGAATGGGATAGGAAGCATCCTCTAAGTCTTCAATACTCTTCCTCTTTTGTCGGCTCTAACCATTGTCCTTTAATTCTAGACAGTGGTGGTATTAAACCAAATTCACCTTTATTCAGATTTGAGAAGAGCTGGTTCCATAATAAAAGATTTGTTCCTTTTATTCATAATTCATGGAAATCTTTTCAATGTGAAGGTAATCCTGCAGATATTTTCATTAAGAAGCTGAATCTTCTGAAGAGGAGAGTTAAGTGGTGGAGAAAAAATATATATGGATCCTTATTTTCTAGAAAAACAATTTTGCTATCAAAAATTAACTCCTTTGATTTAATTGAAGAACAAAGACTTTTAACTTCAACCGAGTTGAATGAGAGGATGTCTCTTCAGTCATGTTATACTTCTATGATCCAAGAGGAAGAAACCTATTGGTCACAAAGATCTCGCATACAATGACTAAAAAAAGGGGATGCAAAAACTTTTTTTTTCCCATAGAACAACTTCTATTCACAAAAGATCTAACCACATAGTCTCTATAAATCACTTGGGATCAGAAATTACAGAAAATGGAAAATCTCTAAGGCTTTCCATGATTATTATTCATATCTTTTTGGTCAAGAAAATAACAGTAACATGACTGTCAACTGGGATTTTTTATACCCTAATCATAACCCAAATCTTTTAAATCTTGAGGCTATTTTCACTGAATCTGAAGTTAAACATGCTGTTTTTAGTATGAATCCGAACAAGGCACCAGGACCAGATGGTTTTTCTTTACTTTTCTACCAATCTTTCTGGGAATTAATTAAAAGTGATCTTGTTGATCTTATGAATGTTTTTTGTCAGAATCCTTCATCCCTTCAAAGAGTGAATAGAGTCATTATTACTCTCATTCCAAATGATACGGGTGTATCTTCTCTTCGGAAAAGTGATCCTCATGGAAGCTTGAGGATAGGTGATTCTCATGATATCTTGAGAATAGTGGTGTGAAGTGACACGGCGGAGCACAGGTGGAAGCGTGGAACGAGACGGCGAGCAGCAGATTCGAAGAATCCAGATTTCAGCTCGTGAGCCGACTCATACATGTACATGAGTCGACTCATCAGGTTGAGTCGACCCATGACTGTCATGAGTCGACTCACAAAAACCAGCCGTTTTGTCAAAAGCTTCTGCTCGGTCGACTCATCTCAGTCATGAGTCGACTCATTGAGGTTTACTGGGCAGACTTGGTTTCTGTTTTGAAGGAATCCTAGCTGGGTTTGGTTTTGATTATTTACCAGATTGCCACCATTTTGTAAACCCTATAAATAGGAATTGTTTAGGGTTCTAAACAGGAGGTTAGAGGCCAAGATGTAGATCTAAAGAGTTTTAGATCTAAGTGAGATCCTAATCAAAAGGATTATGGCTTAGATTGTGAGGTTCTATGAGATCTTAGAATCAAGAGGGGATCTTTTAGATCAGAGAGTTTAATCAAGAGAGATTAGATTCTAAATTGAGATTTGGGGAGCTTGTTCTTTAATTCTAGAGTGAGATTGTGAGAGAGAGATTGTAATCTTTTGTTCTTCATAATCTAGAGAAGGTATTTTCCTTCGCCAAACTGAATTGTTCTTGTGTATTGGTCATCCTCTTCTCAATCCACCTTTTGGTAATTCCGCGACCAAAGGGTGCTCGCACGGCAACTCGTATCACCAAAAACAAAAACTTGCTCAACAATTAAAGATTTTAGGCCTATCAGTTTGATTAACTGTATTTTCAAAATCTTCATAAAAATCTTAGCTAATTGATTAGCACCTCACATGAAGGATCTGGTTGCCCCTACTCAGACTGCATTCCAAGAAGGAAAATCAACCCTTGATTATATCTTTATTAATGCAAATGAGATGATCCGCTTTTGTTCAAAGAGGAAAAAGGAAGTGGCCATGTTTAAGATTGATTTTGCTAAAGCTTTTGACTCTATAAGCTGGAGCTTTCTTATTAATTTGCTAAAGGCTAGAGGTTTTGGAGATAAATGGTACTCTTGGATCTATTATATTATTTCTACTTCAAATTGTGCAGTACTTGTTGATGGATCTCCATTCAGATCTTTTAAATGCAAAAGAGGTCTTAAACAAGGAGACCCCCTATCTCCTTTGTTATTTAACATATCAGATGATGTCTTGAGCAAAATGATTATGTACAATATGGATGATGGGTTATTATCTAGCCTGCACATTAAGGAACCTCTCAATCACATTAAAAGCCTACAATTTATAGATGACACTTTAATTTTTGTGAAAAGTACCTACAAAGATATATCTGTCCTAAAGGCTATATTATACATTTTTGAAGATATCTCAGGCTTGGCCATTAACTACTCAAAGTTATCCCTGATTTACTTTGGCAGTCTGCAGAATAGAGGGTTTTATCTAGCATCAAGCCTCAATTGCAAACTTGATAAACTTCCTATCAAATATCTAGGCTTATCTTTGAAGGGTGGCAAACTATCTAAATTTGATTGGCAACCTTTATTGGATAATTTGCATAGAAAACTTGCTTCTTGGAAGACAAATTATTTATTATTTGGAGGTAGACTTGTCTTGCTAAATTCAGTTCTTTCTTAAATTCCCCTGTACTATATGTCTTTCTACAAGCTACCAGGTTGACTGATCAAAGAAGTGGATAAAATCAGGAAAAATTTCCTCTGGACAGATAAAAGTGAATCTAAACCTTTCAAATGTCTAGTCAATTGGAAGAAGGTATGTTTGAGTAAAACAGAAGGAGGATTGGGAGTGAAAGGTCTCCAACTTTTTAATATCCCTCTTCTATCCAAGTGGCTATGGAAATACTTTGACAGAGAATCTTTCATAAGAACTTTTCTTTATCATCTATGTATCAGAAAAGTCTCTTCTCTACAATTATCTAATTGTTCTGCCTACAACTCCTTGGTTTGGAATGATATTATTTCCAACAAAGAAGCTTTTCTACATCTCATATCATGGTCTTTAGGATCAGGTGCACATATCAGGTTTTGGGAGGACAAATGGATTGGTAATAACTCTTTATCAAGTTTATATCCATCTTTATACAGTCTTGCCTTGTCTACTAATGTCCCTATTCGTAGTCAAGGTAACTTCGATAATAATATATGCCATTAGCATCCTCTGTTGAAGCGAAGCATCTCATCAGTATCTCACACTGCCAGACTTGATCTCATGAATCTTATTAGTTTACATAGATTTACAAATCAAGTTGACATCCCTAAATGGTCCCTTACATCAAGTGGCTCCTTCTCAGTCAAATCATTTTATGAATTTTTAAATTCTAGAGGCATTATGTCTGCTTTCTATAAAGTAGTATGGAACCCTATCTTACCAAGCAAAATTCAACTTTTCACATGGCTTTTATCTATGAATCACTTGCACACCAAGGATAATCTCATGAAGAAAGGTTGGCAAGGGGACCCTACTTGCATTCTATGTGCCATGCAAACTAAAACTAGAGATCATATTGTCTTTTCATATAACATAGCTAAAACAACATGGAAGCACTTCAGTGATTACTATCTACCTTTCATTTGGCTAACAACTTTTGATGGACTTATACTATCTGTTGAATCTCTGCATAAAAGGATGGAATCATATGGCGCTCAGTTTTCTCTTCAATTTGTTGATTTCTATGGACTTCAAGGAACAAGTTTGTTTTTGAGCAAATAACATTCTCTGTTCAATCTATCATTAATTCATCTATTGTTGCTTTATATGAATGGGCAGGATCTGGAAGAAGAAATGATCTTAAGTTAGCCGGGGCTTTAGAAGACAAACCAATCCCTAGGAGCAGTGGTTAACTACACTAGTTAGTCTTTGGTGAAATATGTACACAAACTTTTGTGGTCTGTTTTTTGGTGTATAATTGGTTTTTAGAAAATTTAATTTCTCTATACTACATGTATGACCGGCTTTGGTTCTCCTTTATATCCATGTCAACAGTGAATGACATCAAGGACCTCTCTTCACCTTCATGGATGTTTAGGAGAAGAAGGTTATACATCACTAGTTTTGAGAAATTAAGTTTTTTATTTACTAATTTTTAATGGATACAGTTTGTATCCTTCTTTTGTACAGATACTTTGTTTTTTAATGAACATGGTGTATCCCTTGTTTTTTCGCTCAAAAAAAAATCTTTCTTAAAATGACAATCCAAGTGGTACTAATAGCTAATAAATTAACTTGTGAAGAACATATAAGGAGAAATTTTTGAAATAGTCCATTTTCAACATTTAGTTAGTAAAATCGACTATAGACTTATTTAGTTAATTTAATTAGTAAAATCGACTATAGACTTATTAGTTAATAAAATCGATCTATTTTCAGCCATATGCATATCAGAATCCCTGGCTAAAAATCGATTGTTTTTTTTCGCGAGATATGATGGTTTGAAAATAAACTCCCATGTAATTAGTAAACAGCAGCCCCGTGTATATTTTTTCTTGTTCTTTGAAAAAAAAAGGGAAAATTGCTTGGGGGAACCAAAATAAATTCGGCTATGCATCCCCACCCCCAGCCCAAGAATCATTACTGGAAAACCCTTATACAGAAAAAAATGCAACAAAGCCCCAAAATAGTATACATACCCACAACCCAAAAAAACATCCCCAAATTACCCTTGGCAATTTAAAACTGAAAAAGTCACATCTCCACCGTCATTTTCTGAGCAGCGCTGTTACCGAAACCCCCAAACCTCCGTCAAAGAGTTTGAAACTCTCCCACTTTCGGAACCCTCTTCCTCCGATGCCGACGACAACTCTTTAGCCGTCTCGTTCGTCGACTTCGTGTTCGTCTTCGTCGTCTTCCTCGAAGACCGCTGCAACTCGTCGTCCTCCCCTCAAGACCGCCGCTGCTTGTCGCCTTCTTCTTTGGCGAACCCTTTAGATCGTCATCCTCGACTCTTCGACTTCGTCGTCTTCGTCGAAGACCGCCGCCACGACTCGTCTTCTTCGAAACCCGCTCGTCGCCTTTGTCGAAACCCTCTTCTTCTGAAATCCGCCGCCGCTCGTCGTCTTCTGTTTCGGCGACTCTCCTTTACTTCGTCGACTCTCGTCCGCCGACAAGGACCCTCCCCATCGACCGCAAGCTCGTCGACCGCCAGAATCTCTCATCCTCACCGAACCCCACTGTGACGCTGCTAAAAATACGATGGTGAATTCATCATCTCAGACATCTGAATCAGCTACAATAAAGCCTGAGATGTAAGTATCTACCCAATTGTTCACATCTGTTCATTTAATTTGTTTGGCATTGTGAATTTATACGCATTAGAACCCTAAGTTGATTTAGTATCTGTTGTGTTGTCGTTTACAGTAAGCATGATATAAGAATTTGTTGCAATATCCGTGGATATTGTCAATTCATGGATGGCATTGTCCCACAAATGAGGTCTGAACATTGGAGGGCTTATGGATCCTCCAATTTTAAGAACTATGTTAGTTTTGGTATGATTCCATCCGACAAGGCCACCATCATGCTGCTGCTGGATAATGTGGATTTAGCCACGGAGAAGTTTTTCTTCAATGATAGCCAAACCGGGACTAAACAAGCGTACACGTTTGATCTAAATTGGGTACGCAAACATACTCGGTTTAATGATGAAGGGGAGAAACCCGAAGGCAATCGCGACATGGATAATAGGATATGGACCACATACTTCAGCAACAAGCAACAATCACAATACAAGAGTGGTCGAGGCTACCTTGAGGCCCTATTGGAGAAATTGGTTCGGTCCAAAAAGAAATCCGATGTTTCAGATTTTGTTATGCTTTAAATCCTCTATCAATTGACAATGATATGGACCCCGACCGCGAGAATGAATGCACCGCGGCATATGTTCAAATATGTGGCTCGAGTAGATGCGGTAGATCATTTCCCATGGGCGACAATCATCTATAAGGAATTGTGGGACTCCTTCAAGGCTGTGAAGAAAGCGACGAAGGGGATGACATATCTTAGCGCCTGCGCTCCCTTGCTATCGGTGAGTTAACTGTGTAGAGTGGAAGTAATATGTTACATTTGCACCTTATCTGTGATCATTACCCTTTATATGTGATATTTGAGATTTATATGTTACATTTGCACCTTATCTGTGATCATTATCCTTTATATGTGATATTTGAGATTTATATGTGACATTTGCACCTTATCTGTGATCATTACCCTTTATATGTGATATTTGAGATTTATATGTGACATTTGCACCTTGTCTGTGATCATTACCCTTTATATGTGATATTTGAGATTTATATGTGACATTTGTATCTAATTGGTATTGTTTAAGTCCGCTATTTATTTGTAGTTTGTATCTGATATTATCTTGTTACACGTGATTATTTCCATTTACATGTGATATATAACACTAATATATGACATGTGATATTTATAGTTAATATGTGTTTATGTGATAAGTGTCTTCTACATGTGATATTTTCTAGTTATATGTGATGTTTGTGACCCATGTGTGATATTTGCCCTGATATGTGATGTTTGTAGTTAATGTGTGATATTATCTGCTGGTATGTGATTATTGCCATTTACATGTGACATTTATATCAAATATGTGATACTTCATTGTTTGAATGTGGCTTTTTTGTAGCTATGGTATTATGAGATATCAAACATTAAGGAGCCGGCGAAAGTAGATGAATCGAAGCCACCAATGACCAATTGGACATTGGAGGGTAAGAAGGTGGGTTCACTGCGGACTATAACAATAACGAAGAAATCGGAAGCCGCAATCCACATCTTACCGGAGCATGACCTACCGCGGTATGTACATGAGGAGATCAAGCAGAAGTCTACAAAGAGGAAGGCTGAAATGGAGGAGGAAGCTACGGGTGAAAAAGCTTCGAGGAAGAAAAGAGTGGAAAAAGGGGTAAAGTTGATGACTTTATGTGCGATCTTTGTATTTGTGATATTTACTCACTATCAGTTTATTGTTAATGTAGGATGACGCTTATAAAAAGTTGGTGATGCTGAATGAAGCCTATGAGCAAGAACTTTTTTCTCATGGCGTTGATACGATGGCCATTAAGGCCGAAATTGAGAAAAATTTTGAGGAAGAGAAACAAATCATGCCCAAAAAAGAAGAGGTTATAATTTATTTCCTATTTCAAACGAGGAAACCAAAATATGTTGAGAAAAGTTTGCTGAACAAAATTGGTTACATTCTTAACATTTATGCAGCCTCAAATAGAGAGACAAGATGAGGCGGAGAAAGAAGAAGGGAAGGAAGAGAAAGCAGAGGGAGAAGGTGATCAAGGCCAAGAAGTGGGCATTGAACTTGAGCAGGTAAATCTCCTACGGTAGATTTGGTTGTCTGTGACATGTACACACTGTTTGTGATAGCTCCCTGTTATTAGTGATGTAAACAGTTTATCTGTGACTTTTGCTTATTATTTGTGATGCATGATTTCCTCATGTGATATATATTCATGTCATGTTACTATTATATATATTCATTAACTGTGATCTTTATATAGTCTGAAGCACGGAAAGTTGTTGAGGAAGTTCCTAAGAAGAAGAGGGGAAGGAAGATGAGGGAGGAAGGTGAGTCTACTTTGGGAGAATTTGTTCAGGGGCTCCGTGCAAGGAGCCGAAGGACAACGAAGAAGCCCAAGTCCCTAGAATCTCCATATTGTACAGAAATGCCTAAGAAAAAGATGAAAGGGAAAAAAAGTGTCGTTTTGGTGAAAGATGATGATGACAAGGGGGAGACAATAGAGGATAAGAAGCCACGTGAAATGGCACACCCACCTATGAGAACATCCGTGCCTCAGCTATGGAGAAGGGAAAAACTGAAGATGAAAAAAATTTATTGTCAATGATGAATATGGGCATTCCTTCTGCCCAAGACTTTGACATCAGGCTACCGGGAACAGTTGACGAAGGATTTTATCATAACTTCACTGTTCGTGAAGTACCTGATGCGTCGGAAGATGAAAACAAGTGGCTTCAACATTTTCTAACGTTACAAGTTGACAAGTAAGTATTAAGTATTATTCTGTGATATATATAAGTGGTCTGTGATATATATAAGTGGTCTGTGATAGTTACATGACGTTTGTGACATAAGCACGTAAATTGTGATCATTACAGTTTTTATGTGACATTTAGTGTTCTCCTGTGACAGTTTATTAATCGGTTGGATATGTCGCTTATACATTCTTGTATGTGATACATTTTTGTAGGAGGATTGTTTTGGGGGTTGAGGACCAAACTATGAACATATACGATATTCTTCATCTTCTACGCGGTGGAAGATTGAAGGATGAGGCTAGTTTTTGTTTAAGTTTTGGTGTTAGTCAAGTTTTTGATATTTACATGATTTATTACGTTTGCAATTATTAGACGGTTGAAGCCCTTGTTGTAAGACTTCAGAACTGGCTCAAGCTCCCCGAAAATGCCGCTCGGGATCGCAAATTTGCAATTGTCACATCCTATTTTAGTGTGAGTAATGTGGATCATTTTTTGCAGTTATATGTTATTTGACGTTCTCCCGCTTTATCTCTTTTCTTTTTCCGGTAGATTTGGTTGCTAACTGCTTCAAAGTTGGATGAGCGAAAGATCTATAAAAACTATATAAAGAAGCATATCGACGAAGAGAAGGATGTGTTGATAATCCCGATATGTCATGCTGATCATTGGCATGTCCTTGAGGTCAATCTGGGGCAAAAAAATGCAGGCATTACAGCTCCGCTGGCCACGAGGCATGGGCTAGGGACGTGTTGGCCATCCAACTATTTTTAGATAGGATGGTGAGTGGATTTGACCAGAGTTCGACATTTAGAGCATTTGATTATGAAGCGGTTCCCTGTCATACGCAAAAAGGATCGTAAGTTTCTTACACTTAAACAGTTTATTAATGCAAGTGATACTTTGGGGACTGTTATGTGATATTTTGGGGCTATTATGTGACTTTTGAGTATTCTGTGTGACTTTTGGGGCCCGTATGTGATATTTTAGTTTTCTGTGTGACTTTTGGGGCTGTTATGTGACATTTTGGGGCTATTATGTGACTTTTGGTTATTCTGTGTGACTTTTGGGGCCCGTATGTGACATTTCAGTATTCTGTGTGACTTTTGGGGCTGTTATGTGATAGTTTTACATTCTCTGTGTTATATTCTTGTTATGTTATATTATATTTCTGGTATTAAGTGTTATGTTATATTTCTACAGGTATGATTGTGGCATACACGCGTATTTTTTCATCAAGACGATCCTCGAGGAAGGGGAGATAATGCAAGTTGAAGCCTTGCGCAGCGAGTCACATATGCTACGAGCAGGACTTGCTGCTCAACTTATCTGTGAAGGGCGTGAAGGGAAAAAACTACGGCGGAAATTAGACAGTGATGATCCAGAATATTTTTTGTACTTTGGGGGTAGTGATGTACCTATGATTGAGTGGAAGTATTAGACTCTACATTAACTGTGGCATTTGTTTAAACGTGGTGATGTACAGGCTAACCAGTTTACTAACTGTGTGTGACATTTGTTGGATTGCTGTTGACGACTTTTGGGGCTGTTACGCGATATTTTTGTATGCCTTGTGACTTTTGAGTCTTGTATGTGATGTTATAGTGTTCTGTGTGACTTTTGAGGCTTGTATGTGACATTTTGTTATTTTGTGTGATATTTGAGGCCATCATGTGACGTTTTAGTATGCTCTGTGACTTTTGAGTCTTGTGTGTGACGTTTTAGTGTACTGTATGACTTTTGCTTCTTGTATGTGACATTTTGGTAGGTATGATTGACTTTTGGTATGTTGTGGTATGTTACATATGGCTGAAAGAGACTTGTAACAGACAATAGTCACATGTGACGTTTGTCTGTTCTGTGTGACTTTTGAGTCTTGTGTGTGACCCTTTGTTATTTTGTGTGACATTTGGGGCCATCATATGACGTTTTAGTGTTCTGTGTGACTTTTGAGTCTTGTATGTGACACTTTGTTATTTTGTGTGACATTTGGGGCTTGTATGTGACGTTTTAGTATGTTCTGTGACTTTTGAGTCTTGTGTGTGACGTTTTAGTGTTATGTGTGGCTTTTGAGTCTTGTATGTGACCTTTTGTTATTTTGTAACATTTGAGGCGGTTATGTTACGTTTTAGTATGCTGTGTGACTTATTAGACTTGTATGCGACATTTTGGTAGGTATGATTGACTTTTGGTATGTTGTGGTATGTTACAATAGTCACATGTGATATGCAAACAGGTAATACGTCACATTTTTTGTGGCAAAAGTAACACGAATAGGTAATTTGTCACATACAAGAAACAAATGTCACAACAAAATGGCAAAAAGTCACATGTAACAGACATAGTCACAAAAGCGTTTGCATTCTGCCTGGAAACGTTAATCTTCGATAGGTTCAGTGCACGTGGCTCGGTTATGTCCTTCAGCGTGACATCTTGAGCATGTAATTGCACGTCTGCTCTCAGATCTGTTGTTGATACGCCTATTCTTATTCCTTCCACGTCTCTTTGTCATCTTTGGGGGAAGAATGCTAATTGTTTCATCTGTGACATCCGGCTTATCGTAATTTGGAACAGGAAAGAGGATTGGTTCGTAACTTCTCCTGAAAGCTTCAGTCGTCATGAACCAATCGCAGAACTGGTACACATCTCTATGCATGAAGTTAATAGCAGCACACGCATGTTTACATGGTATTCGCAATATATCCCATGCACGACACGTGCATGTTTTGTGTTCCAAATCAACTTGTACTGATTTTTGTGATGATACCTCGAAGATTTCAGCTGTAGAATGCGATACTTCAAGAGTGCTTCCCTTGCTGACATTTTCTTGGAGGATTTTTTCCGCTTCAGGACAAAGATAGCTATTCCATTTTGTTGCCATCTCGCGACGAGTATTCATCCTTTCCATAATTTGCACACGAATGTGATCCATCATATCGCAAATGGGAAGTGTTCGCGCCACACGAATCCAACTGTTGAAAGATTCAGCGACATTGGAAGTGATATGCCCATATCTGATTGAAAACAAAAAATCATTACCACAATTTACCGCTATGTGTCACAAATAACTAACAATTATCACAACTAACAACAAATGATCACAGATAACGGCTATTTGTCATAGGTAATGGAGTATTGTCACACGATACAAGTAAAGGTCACACGTAACAGACGAACGACCCATATAAAAGCGAAATGTGACATTTAAAGGCTCAAATTCATACAACAGCATAATATCACCAGTAAAGGTAATGATAATTGACGTACCTTATACCAGGAAATACAGAATTGGCCCAATTACTAGGACCATAACTTAGAGCTACTTGATAAGCTCTTTGATCTATCATTCTAATCTGACGCAAAACAACATTAAATTCTCCTTCCGTGTACTTGTATGCAGCAAACTCCAATAATTTTGAAATACGTTGAGCAGCAGTTGAGGCAAAACCCATCTCTCTAAGCTTCAATTTATAATTCTCAACAAGATGAAGTATACACCTAGAGTGGTACGCATCCGGAAATATATTTTTCAAAGATTGCTTTATTCCTTTGTCGGCGTCTGATAGAATTACAAGAGGATGGGGTGGATTGTATGGTTCTGTTCGATTGTACAATATATACCGCAATCCTTGAATAAACCAACTCCAATTCGCTTCATTTTCTTGGTCACAAACGGAAAATGCGAGTGGAAATATGCCTTGATTACCATCATAAGCGGTCGCACCTAATAAGATCCCTTTATAGCGATCCTTCAGAAAAGTCCCATCTAGAAAGAGCAATGGCCTACATCCCTTGAGAAACCCCTGTATGCATGCACCATACGACACAAATAAACGTTTGAATCTCCTTTCTTCTTGTTCAATGCTGAAGACACTGCCTGGATTTGTTTCTGTCACCTTCATCTGGTACCTAAAATGATGGTTAAATCACAAATAACTTGTTAAATACTCAAACGTCACGTATAAAGTCAAAATATCACATATAAGGTTTAAATATCACATATAATACTCAAAAGTCACATATAAAGTCCAAATATCACATTCAAGATCTAACTATCACATGTAATCCTCAAACGTCACAAATAACTTTGAAATATCACATTGGATGTTGAAATAACGAGGACTAACCAGGATAGTAAATCATATGAATGCCTTGCGCAACCAAATATTTCATCTTTTGCTGTCTCTTTAGCACGCCAAGCTTTAGAATAATTAACTCTTAATCCATATTGAGAGTGCAATTCCTTTCTAATGTCAGTTGGGGTTATATATGGACGCCTCTTCATAATTGATTGTAGCATACTCGCAATCCACCTTCTTGATGCTCTGAAGTGACCAGCTGTGCTGTTATGTTGTCCACATGTATGTTGAGGAACAAATTTCTTTATAGCAAATGTCGACACATAGCTCAATGGTGAAGCGAAAAACAACCATGGGCAGTTTGTTTCTTCTCTAAACATGCAACTAGCACGAATACGTTTTGGCTCATTGTTAACATATTTGAAAGCGAACTTCTTAGCTATAGAGTAGTATATAAGAGCCATTCTAACTTCTTTTGCACTTTCAAATTGCTGCCCTTTTCCAGTAATTGCCTCGTGCCACCATGCTGGGATCCGTGACGAGTCACTTACTACGTCGTTCATACTATACACATGCTCTCCTTGAGGGTTGTCATTTGGGATCCTCTCTGATTCCTCGATTGTGATACTCTCATAAGGTTGCTCGATCAATATGCTCTGATGACTGTGAGCTTACATTAGGAACACTGCAGGTTTAATGTAAAGGTCACATATAAGTCACGTGATACTTACCAGTAAAGTCACATATAAGACTCAAATGTCACAAATAAAGACAATATATCACAAATAAGGTCCAAATGTCACGTGGTATGTCTTCAGGTCACATATATAATAGAATATGTCACGTGTATCCAGAACATGAAAATATACTTTTGAATACTTACTTAAGCTCTGTTTCTGTCCCTATGGCATGGGTGGGTCCTTCATCTCTTTCAGTAACAGTCATGGTCAACGTATTTAACCCCATTGAACGATGATAACCTATCATGTTGAGAATATCTTCATCTTTTGAAAGCTCAAACGAGACATTGGGAAACTTCTCGATAGAGTAACTTATCAACAAACTTTCGAACCGTACTCTAAAATTCTCTGCGGCTTTCATCTTCAATTCGACTAAACTTGTTGCTGAATTGACTTTAATAAGGGTAGCATTACTGTTAAATGAAATCACACACATTAAAGAATCTTCCATTTTGGTTGTTGAAGAAGTTAAGAAGAAAAAGTTCAGAATATAAATGATTGTTGAAGGTTGTTGAAGATTTTAGTAGATCAAAAGAGAGAAGAGTATATATATGAGGAATGCAATATTTTGGAGGGAACCGTGTACATTTTTCCCTCCAATTCTACCTCTTCCCTGCATAAAACCCCCCAGCTCACTGATTTGACTACCGCCAACTTCATGATGGGTTGCTTGGCTGGCGAATAAGACAAAACCCAAGTTCTTCAATTCAAATCCGATTTCAGCGCTGTTCCCCAACTCGAAAATGAGAGTAGAAAGGGCAAAATGGGTAATGCTGGAAAATACACTATAAAATAGAGAAACACTGTTGGGTTTGGGGTCAGAAAGCAAGAAAACTTGGGTCAAGGTGCCCCCAAGTGGTTGACTCTAGTTGGGGGGTGGGGATGCATAGCCGAATTTATTTTGGTTCCCCCAAGCAATTTTCCCAAAAAAAAAAACAATTACAAACTTTCACTTGTGAAACCTTTGAAGGAACCAATAAAAAACTTATCAAGCCTGTGACTCTGTAAGCTGTAGAGGTTGTGGGTATGCGCGTGGGACCCATATGAGAGCTTGGGTCTGTGAAATTCTGTGGTGAGTATGCTGGGCCCACAAGGGAGATTGAGGCTGTGAGTCAACGTGGGTGGTGTGTGGACCCCACAAGTGAGAGAGTTTCCTCAGCGGTTTGTCAACACCGAATCACGCGGGGATACCCCGTATAATTAACATATTTTTCTAGTTAAATATATGTTTAAATTGATTTTGCTAGTTAAATATTTAAAATAATTTATTTTGAAAATTTCTCCAAGATGTAAACGGAGGCGCGCGGTTATCTGCCATTTATTCTTTCATTGATGTATGTTAAGATCCTAAGTAATACATGCACGTCCAGCTCCAAACCTGATTAGTTTGAATTCAAATATTATTCTTAGATGTCAAATATACTAACAGTAACAAAGAGATATTTTATTCTATACTACTTTAATATTTATAGTTTGAAAGCTGTACTGCAGATAAAAGAAGGGTCCAAAAAAAATATTCCAAAACCTCCAACTACTATTGTACCCTGAAAATTTTTCCATCTATAAAAAAAATAGAATTAAGCAAATAAGTTCGACATCTTTATTCCAAAATCAATAAATACTAGCTCCCTATCCTTAGGATCGTGTCTATATATATACATGTTTTTCACCAAAAAAAAAGTGTAAGAAATAATAAATTGTATATATAGTACTCCGATCGAGCTCAAACACCACATGCATCGATCGATATCAATGTCCAGCCCCTCCAGGACTTGGCCCTGCCGGCAACCTCTCCATCCAAGAAGCCATGAACTCCCTCGTCTTCTCGAATGCACTCTTCGTCGTCAACGGCAGATATCTCTCCCCATCAAATCCCTCCGGCGTCTGCCTTATCGCCGCCGAGGTCTGCATGCTCACAGCGAAAATCAAGAAGACCACAATGATGATGGTGAACAGAAGATCTGCATGTTTCCTTTGTGAGCTCATGGTTGAAGGCTTGTTTCTTTGTTGAGAGATCTATGATATACTATAGAACTCGATCTGGTTTTTGTTAATTAGTTGGTTGAGTTATGTTTTGGTGAAGGGTGTGCGAGTCTATTTATAAGGAGCTAGCTGGGCTTGGTTGACTAAAGTCATTGACGTGTACTGTTGATGGGTGTAAGGTTTTTCAAAGTATTTTTTATGCTTTTTGGCTGACTCTAGGTTTTGGAAAGCGGAAGTGGTCTTATTATTATTATTATTATTATTAAAGGAAGGAAGTGATCTTTGAAGTGGAAAATGAAAGAGGCGAGAAGCTAGGTTTTGTTGTTGGTCTCACTAATTTTTTGTGGTCTTTTCAAAGTCGTTGAGGCATTCATGTTGGTGGCGATGGCGGTGATGTAATATGTTTGAGTTATAGGGTTGAATCTTGATTTGACCCGTTTGATCTTTGAATGGTGAGTCCGCAGACGATTTCTAGTTTTAGAGGATTGAGACCGTGGCATGAAATTACGTAATGACAGAATTGCCCTTTGAATTTCTTTTTCTTTTGGGTTGTTTACACTTAACTAACCTAATGTTTTATACTATTTTTAACTTTGAGACCGTAAGGTATTTTTGTAAACCCAAAAGTCCAAAGATAAGAATTTTGTCTAAACTAGTTGAGATGCACGTGCAATGCACGTGGTTAAATATCATGAATATTTAAATTGTTAACTTAATAATCTCTTTCTCAAATGAAATATTGCCATTGTTTTCTTTAACCTAGACTGTTACCACGTGATATACTATTTGTGAGTTATAAACATATTAATCTAGTATAGCATCTCTGTTTATTAGTATCTTAAAGTCTTCAAAAGATGGGTGATCATTCAATTCGCAAAGGAATTTTGCATATGAATTTACTTGCAATATGTCCATTAAACTTTTAGTTGTTGTTTGACACATATTCACATTAACTTTTAGTTGTGGTTTCACTCATATTTACATAATCTAATATTCTCATTCAATTTTATAGCTCACTTTTCGTATCATAGAAGTAAAATTAAAAGTATAAAGAATTATTTTCTTACCAAATTAGAGTAGAGAGAAATGATATATTTCATCATGTGTTCTAAATATAAAAAATTCTTTTTCTTTGATACAAGGCCTTATCAAATCTTGCCCCAATCGACGTCAATGAAAAATACTATTATATTTTTTTGGTCAATGAAAAATCTTTTTATTCATTTATCAAAATATGGAAATTACGTACATCACTATCTCAACATTGAGAAACCCAATCTTCTAAAAAAACTAACAAAATTACAAAGATATCAACCAATCTCTATGTTCATCAGAGATGGGACTATTCAGACATATAGTGAAAAATGTCCATTTTGATAACCTTCACCAATTGAACAATACTCTTAAATCGCTGCTGAAAACACCTGCCATTTCTTTCTTCCTATAACATGTACACAGCAGCCGCAAAGATCCATTCTCCTCACATTTTTTTTGAATCCCTTCCCTCTTTGTCTGGTGTTATACCAATCCATAAGTAATGTCCAATCACAAGTTTGCCAATCCATTTTAATCTAGTTCATGATGGCTAACCACACATCCCTGGAAAAAGTGCAATAAAAAAATGTGATTTCTGCTCTCAGGTTCTGCACCTGCACACAGGAGGCATGTATTTGCATTGATGATTCCTCTCCTCAACAATCTATCTTGTGTTCATAACCTGTTCAGCATCGCAAGCCACATCACAAACGAGTGCCTAGGATAATTTAACTTCCCCCACACTGTGTTAATCCATGGAATATTTTGTGAAAAAGGAGAGAATGCAGTGTAAACTACTGATAACTGGATTTTAGAGTTTTTATAACAAGCACTAAGCAATTGTTTCAGGTTGTCAATCCCTCCAACTTCATTCAAAGCTTTATCCCTACACTTAAGTAGCTGCTTCCACATCCAAGAGTCCCCATTTTTAGCTTTGACATGCCATACATCCCAATACTTTAAGTAGTTCCCATGAATCCATTTCACCAATAAAATTTCCTTGTTAACATGAATATACCATATGCTCCTCATAGTTGAAGCCAGATTCCAATTAGATGCAGAGAAAACTCCCAATCCACCTTGTTTTTTCCCACAACATACCTTATCCCATGAAACCAATGGAGTTTAAAATGAGTTTTCAAACATTCCCCACAAGAATTTCCTGCATAACTCATCAATCATCTTCGCAACCTTAATTGGAAGTATAAAATTAGATGTCCACTAATTTTGAACACCCAATATAACACTTTTGATTACCTGAAGCCTCCCTGCATACGATAGGTTGCTATGTCTAGCCCACTTCTGAAACTGGTTTGAGATTTTATCCAATAATGAATTGCAATCCATATATGTTAGCCTCTTACAGATGAGAGGTACACCCAGATATTTGAAGGGAAGGACACCTTCTGAAAAACCCAGGAAGTTTTTTATCTCTAATTTGACAGAAACATCAACTCCTCCAAAGTATATAGAGCATTTGTTCAGATTAGCTTCCAAACCAGTAGTATCATTGAAATCTTTCACACATTGATATAGCTTTTAGATAGAATATAAATCATCTTTGGCAAAGAGTAGCAGGTCATCCGTAAAGATGAGGTGGGATATTTTGAGTTTGCCACACCTTGGATGATATCTGAACAGCCTATCCTTCTTTAAGATCTCTAATCTCCTGGATAAGTATTCCATTCCTAGAATAAAAAGGTATGATGAAAGGGGATCACCCTGCCCTAAGCCCCTCTTTCCTTCAAAATATCCATGAAGAGTCCATTGAGAGAAATAGAGAATTTAGGAGAAGAGATACAAACCCTGATCCAATTAATCATCTCTCTAGGAAACCTCAACCCTTCAAACATTTTCCTCATAAAATCCCAGCTTATTGTGTCAAAAGCTTTTCTAATATCAATATTCATCATGACACTTGGAGAAATGCACTTCCTACTATAGCTTTTAGCAAGATCATGAGCCAAGGAGATATTACTTGTAATTTGTCTACTTTTGACAAAAGCACTTTGTGCTTCACTAACAATGCTCCCCATGATTGGTTTAATTCTATTTGCTAGGATTTTGGAAAAAAGAAAGACACAATATAACTCACTTGCTTAAGTCAATTGTAACTCATCTAGAATATCCACATCTGCTAAGTGGATTTTATTGTTGTGAGAGCAATATGTTAGAGGCTCGTATTCAAACTTTTTGGCTCTATAAAAGACACAATAATTTGGAGCGCATAACTTATATATCGTAAAGAACATACTAGTTCATGAAGAGTTTTTCTTAATAACGATATTATTACAATGGTATTACTATTCATTTTTAATAAATTATATAAAATTACATGACCCTTTTAAATAAATTATAAAGTATATAAGTGGAAGTCTCGATGCTTATAGCTAGTAGTTGGCTCCATAAAATAGGTTGACTTTATATTGTAGTTTGCTATTGGTAGTACTATTGGCAATACCATTATCTTTCCTCTTTTATCTTATTATTCAGCTTTTAAGATGTAAGTTTTCTTTTGCTAATCACTCAATTGGCTATATTTAGTTTTTATAATTTAGAGGTTAGAATATTCTCTTCTGTTTAAAAAGTAATGACATGATTTTTTTAAAAATATATACGTATAGTAGCAATAATATATACCTCAGTTCAACTCAAAAATTAGCTTGAAGCCATTTAAAATGAGGTTGTTTCCATGCTATAATGGTGATATAGTGATTACACAATCCAAAAGTCAAAGAAGAAATTTCTACAAAGGAAAAGTAATTTAATATGTCAAATTAACAACTAATTTATAAAATATATATGGGCAGTGCAGATAGCTATAGAAAATAAGATATATATCTTTATAAAAATTTCATAGTGAACGATTAACTAGAATCATCCTAATTTAAGCATAAATAATTATTATTTTAGTTACTAATTTGGTACGAGTAACTATGGAATAAATCTCAAGTAAAAAATAGGAATTGAGATTGTATTACCGAGTAGGTAAATAAATAAATATTATTAGAGCTCCTCTTTATATTAAATTTAAAAGTAATTACTTTAATTATTAAGCGCCAAATATTAGTTCATGTGAGAAAGTAAAGTAATCTATAGTCTATATACATATATAGTCAAAAAATCAATCAAACGTATTAAAATTATGATGATCATAGTCAAAATTATATAATAGGTTTATATTAAATATAATTTATAAAATATAATACATTAAAGTTAAAATCCTTTTAACCACTATATAGATTATTGGGAACATGGTTAATGTTACAATATCTCTTGTATTTTGATGATAACAAATCATTATTTATCTAACATATTTTACTGCAGATTCAAGATATACATCTTAAAGCAACAATCAAGATATTAAGGCTATATCAACAACAAGATTTCAAAGATCAAAAGATGAAGTTAATCAAGTCACTTCGCGCTTCAAGAAGAAAATATACTTTACAAGAGTGATATAAATTTGTCTTTTCTTTTAGAATCTTTGTACAAGCCTTGATCACACACACAACACACACTACTCACTTAGAAGATCATAGAAAATATTCTAAGTATAATCCTAAGTATAATCAACAAATGAATAACTTATTAAACTATTGAAACTATGTATAACATAGTTTCTGGCCGACCAAAGAAATGTCTAGTCGACCAGATATAACAACCAGAAATAGAGATTCAGAAAAATCTCTGTTTGGTCGACCAGATATGGACCTGGTCGACCAGAGGCTTCAGTCTCGATCATACAAGTTCCAGGAAGCCTTTCTGGTCGACCATGCCTCAATCTGGTCGACCAAGTAGTCACTTCTAACAGTCATATTTTCAAATTAACATGAACGTTTTATGAACGTTTTTGCAGTTATTTTTGAAATATTTTGAACTAAAATTTTGCCTATAAATATGTGTTAAGTTCTGAAGTTAAAGAACAAGATTCCTTTCCATAAACTTTAGTTTTTCTTGAGTTCTTAACTCCATCTTTGAAGAGAAGAACTGAGTGTTATTTTCAGTTTTGTTCTTGATTAAAACTCCATTATTCTAGAACAAAAACCATTCCTATAGCCTATTGTAAGTCACTCACATCTACACATCAAGGCTTATAGGAAGAGAAAGTTGTACCATTTTGTTTCAGTTTGATAATCTCTTGAAAGAAGAGATTGTTGTAGCATTGGCAATTGAAGATTGTCAAGGTTGTACTGTTTGCTTGCGGGTTGCAAGTGCTTACGGTTTGCAAGTGGAAATAGTGAAGAAATCTCAAGTGAGGCTTAGGGACTGGATGTAGGTCTGGAGGACCGAACCAGTATAAATCCTTGTGTTTGCGTATGTAATTTTCTGTGATTGTCTACACATTGGTTTGATCTTTCTTACTCTTTGTGATATTATTTTATTGAAATTTAAAGTTTCCGCATTAGATTTCATAAACATTATTTAACCCCCCCTTCTAGTGTTTGAGTGCCATTGTAGCGATCCTTCAATTGGTATCAGAGCGGGTTGATCAAGGATAACAATGGCTACACCATCTACATCACAGTTCAAGGAAGGACATTCTATTCAAAGACCACCACTTTTCGATGGTTCCAACTACAACTACTGGAAGTGTAGGATGAAGATCTACCTTCAATCAATAGGATTCGATCTCTGGAACATAGTGGATTCTGATTACAACAAGCCTACTACTCCATACTCTGAATGGACGTTGGTGGAAAGGACAAATGCGAATCTTGACGCCAAGGCAATGAATGCATTGTTTTGCGCAATGGATAAGAATGAATTCAACCGTGTGTCTACTTCCAACATCGCAAATCAAATTTGGTACACACTTGAGGTAACCCACGAAGGAACTTCTAAGGTTAAAGACTCAAAAATTTCTGTTTTAGTGCACAGGTTTGAAATGTTCAAGATGAACGACAACGAGACAATTGGTGAAATGTTCACAAGGTTCACCGATATCATCAACTCCCTAATTGCGTTAGGAAAGGTCTACACACAAGTGGAGATGGTTAGGAAAATCCTCCGGGCTCTTACTTCGGATTGGGAGAAGAAGACTACCGCGATAGAGGAAGCCAACGACCTCTCCACATTGACAGTAGAAAATTTGATAGGGAATTTGATGGCATACGAGGTGCAACTTGAAGATCGGAAAAAGGATAATGAAGATAAGAACAAGAAGGTTCTTGCTTTCCAAGCATCTACTGATGATGAGGATTCCGATGACGAAGAAGAGTTTGAAATAATCACACGCAAATTCAGAAAATTCTTGAAGAAAGGTAAGTTCTCTTCTAGTAAATTCAAAGATACTAACAAAGTCATTTGTTTTGGTTGTAATAAGCCAGGACACTACAAGAAAGATTGTCCCCTACAACAAAAGTTAAAGTCGAAGTCTTCTAATAATTTCAACGGGTTCACAAAGAACAAGAATGAACAAGTGAAGAACAAAAAGAAGAAGGCTTTGTCGATAACATGGGATGATAGTGACCAGTCATCTTCAGATGAAGAAGAGGAAAAAGAAGATCATCAAGCGAATATGTGCTTTATGGCAAATGAATCTGATGATGATCAAGTACCTAATAAAAGGGAAACATGGATTTTAGATAGTGGCTGTTCCAAGCACATGACCGGGAACAAGGACTTATTTTCTTCCATACAATTTAAAGATGGAGGAACCGTTACCTTCGGTGACAACAACAAGGGTCAAGTGGTAGGAATTGGAACGGTTGGTATGAACTTTAAAACTCTTATTGATAGTGTGTTATTAGTTGATGGTTTAAAGTATAATTTGCTTAGTATAAGTCAATTATGCGATAAAAACTATAAAATAGTGTTTGAAAAAGATAATTGCATGATATATAACAATGACATGATAATTTTATTGTTCAACGGTTTTAGAAAGAAAAATATTTATATAAACAAAATACTAGGGTTGAACCAGAAGTTTTGTATTAATTGTTTCATTATTTATTATCTCCCTTTCTATTCTCCTTTTTGTTAATGACAAAGGGGGAGATATATTAGAATATTGAAATATTGACAACTATTGCAATATTGAAATATTAACATGTATGCATTGTTATACAATATTAGGATTACTAATAAGTGCTATTTTTGTGTGTGTTAAATTAACATGTATGCATTGTTGCAGGGGGAGTAAGTATGTTTGTGTGTTAAATTAACATGTATGCATTGTTGCAGGGGGAGTAAGTATGTTTAATTTAAAGTTTTTCAATATTATTTGTCATCATCAAAAAGGGGGAGATTGTTGGGAACATGGTTGATGTTACAATATCTCTTGTATTTTGATGATAACAAATCATTATTTATCTAACATATTTTACTGCAGATTCAAGATATACATCTCAAAGCAACAATCAAGATATTAAGGCTATATCAACAACAAGATTTCAAAGATCAAAAGATGAAGTTAATCAAGTCACTTCGCGCTTCAAGAAGAAAATATACTTTACAAGAGTGATATAATTTTGTCTTTTCTTTTAGAATCTTTGTACAAGCCTTGATCACACACACAACACACACTACTCACTTAGAAGATCATAGAAAATATTCTAAGTATAATCCTAAGTATAATCAACAAATGAATAACTTATTAAACTATTGAAACTATGTATAACATAGTTTCTGGCCGACCAACGAAATGTCTAGTCGACCAGATATAATAACCAGAAACAGAGATTCAGAAAAATCTCTGTCTAGTCGACCAGATATGGACCTGGTCGACCAGAGGCTTCGGTCTCGATCATACAAGTTCCAGGAAGCCTTTCTGGTCGACCAGGCCTCAATCTGGTCGACCAAGCAGTCACTTCTAACAGTCATATTTCCAAATTAACATGAACGTTTTATGAACGTTTTTACAGTTATTTTTGAAATATTTTGAACTAAAATTTTGCCTATAAATAGGTGTTAAGTTCTGAAGTTAAAGAACAAGATTCCTTTCCATAAACTTTAGTTTTTCTTGAGTTCTTAACTCCATCTTTGAAGAGAAAAACTGAGTGTTATTTTCAGTTTTGTTCTTGATTAAAACTCCATTATTCTAGAACAAAAACCATTCCTATAGCCTATTGTAAGTCACTCACATCTACACATCAAGGCTTATAGGAAGAGAAAGTTGTACCATTTTGTTTCAGTTTGATAATCTCTTGAAAGAAGAGATTGTTGTAGCATTGGCAATTGAAGATTGTCAAGGTTGTACTGTTTGCTTGCGGGTTGTAAGTGTTCGCGGGAAAATTTGTTGCTTTCTTCATTGTTGATATCATTGTACACTTTAATAATCGTTTATCGAATTACAAAGATCCGGTCTTTTTATAAGAGCCGGTTACAATTGGCACTTGAAATTTTATTTTCTCCCTCTTGATCTTTTTATTTACATAAGAAAAGCCTAATCATACTTAAAGGAGGGACTCCCTGCAAGGACCTCAATGTCCTAGGGACCCCCCGGAAAACCTCCCTTAAGCTCACCAGCTTTGACTGTCGGAGGTACCACTGGGGAAATTAGCCCCGTACTCCCGCGATTCTTGCATGTGTAGGTTATCAGTCCACCCCGAACGCTCAGAATCAGGCATAGAGTCGGAGGAGGAGTTGGCCTCATCAATCATCCTATCCCCCTTGGTCGTCAGCATGGGGATACACCCAGCAGACCGCTTTCATCGGCTGTGTGTTCACGAACATCAACATTACTTTTATCTCCTTATAAGTTAAAGTGGTTTACAAACTTCCCCAGTCACTCTTTTATCTGTTGGTTAGCAATCCAAGATAGGTTGCTCACTATTGACAGACTGATTAAGAGGGGATTAATGATCACTAACAAATGTTGTCTGTGCATTGGTTCTGAAAACAGAAACCATCTTTTCTTTGAGTGCTGCTATTCAAGAGAAGTGTGGCTTAAAATTATGGGTTGGCTCAGATTCAAATGGCAATCCTGTGACTGGAATCAGCTTGTGATTTGGTACTGTGAAAAACTGAAGGGGAATGGTTTTAACTACAGCGATTTATAGTATATGGAGAGAGAGGAATTTCAGGATTTTCAGGCAGAAAGCTAGGACAACTGATCAGCTTTCTAAAGATATCAAATTCTGCATTTACTCATTTGTTCTCAATGGATCTTTTAAGGCAGAAGACAGAGAATGGATCATTTCATTATGACAGTTATTGAGGAGAGCAATTAGCTGGGTTTTAGCTGCTGTTAGTTGCTGAGATCTTTTTATGGAGTGTTCTTTGATTGAGTTCTATTTCTTTTGAACTCTTAATGTCAGTTTTGTTATCTCATACATATGATGAGATTCATGATGTACATTCATTTTACATTTGGTGATGAATAAAAAACTTTCATTTACCAAAAAAAATAAAGTGGTTTACGAATAACTTTCTTATTTTCTTAAATACTTAAGAAAAGTTTTGAGAATAAGTAATAAGTAACTTATAAGGACTCAAAAAATAAGTAGTTGCCAAACATGCCCTAAATCCATCAATGTGTCCTCACACAATCGACGTAAGGCTATTAGCCCTTTTTCAATTTTATTTTATTTTGCATTTAATAAAAAATATATGTGTCGTTGTGGCTTGTGACAATTTTTATTTTTGTTGCTGCAATTTAATCCTTTGCAATTAAAACAACATTTTTATATGTGCCTTAAAATAAATATGGATACATGCAACTTTTGCTGTGGTGCCTGCTGACTAAACATATTTATTCCATGGCAACACATGCTCATTCCAAAAAACACCATGAATATACATTAATTAGAACACAAGCCATAGGAAGATATGTCAAACATTTTAATCGCACTAAAGCTAGGAGGGTAAAATACAACTCCAAACTTAGGAGTATGTTTGGGGCACCAGCAAAATAATAAAAAATAAAAAATAAAAATCATATAGTATGATAGTCTAAATCATTTAAACTTTAGGGTATTTTGAGTGCAAATAACCCTTTTCTTTTTCCTTAGAAAGACTCGTGGAACTCAAAACTAGAAAATGTGATGAAACTTGAAAATGAAAAATTTCGGACTGAGGAAGGAAAAAAACATGCACGGAAACAGAGAGGATGTTTGTTGTGTACATAAATTGCGATAAGCATGTTTTGGATTCGGATCCTCTCTACTTAAAAAAATGGAGGAACTACTACAATATTGTAACTGTCAACTTGTTTAATGGATAATTATGAATTGCCTTTGAGTGTAAAATAAGAAATGAGTGCAAATCACACGAGCATGGTGAATCTTAGATTTGGATGAATCATAACCACCTACTAGATAAATCAACAGATGTAGTTGTCACCTCACTATCTTTTAATAGTTAAGAGGTTCCAAATTCACTTTTGCTTAGCATCAACTTGAATAATTAAATAATGACTCTGATATCCATATATATTTATTCAATAAGTTTTTACTCATCCTAAATAGACAGATTCGAACACAATCTCCGACATGAAAAAACATAATGTTCAAGTATGAAGGTGAAAGCAGAAACATAAATCATTCAGATATCAACAACCAAAAGGAAGTCTAAAGCGATATCTGCTATATCACATCAATTTCAAGCAAAAAAAAAAAAAAAAAAATCTATCTTTAGCCTTTATGCTGATATAGATTTACTCGGTTCCACCGGAAAGAAAAACGAGGCATTTTTATGCTTTCATCCTGACAGAAATTGCCAAACATAACGTTATATATGGTGAATCTTCATAAGTTGTATATGAAAAAGCCAATAGTATATGAAATCATAGAAAGCACGAGTTTGAGAAAATTTTTCAATAAACAAAAATATTTTTAAAATTCAAATATTAATCATACTCCCTTTAAAAGAGGGAGTTGTGGAAAAACTTTCTAAGAACTATATTACCCCTATTCTCTTTTGATATTACATTCTAATACTAACTAAACTAAATTAATTATCATTGTTAATTAATTACATTATATGTCACTTTATGTTTGCATAATTTGGTCGTTAGTGTTTGCTTCGGGAACAAATTTTTTTGATGTTTCCATTAAATCGTTCAACAGAAACAAATGAATGAGCTTTACACATGTAAATCTCTCCTTTTACAAAGAAAACAGAATTGTGCTCCCTAGAAACACATACAGAAACTCCTATGTAGTAGCTCCTTCTTGTGTGGGATCTTTGCCTGTGTCGGGGATGCGTTATCCGTGGACTACGGAGCAACGTTTTCAAGTCGGATACGAAGAAGGCTTGAAGTTAATGTTTCGACGGGGAAACAAGAACTGAAGTAAGTATCTTAGCGAAGTAAGATAAATATTTTTCTCAAGAACAAGTCCATGATTGAACTCAAGGAAATACTAGAAGGCTCTTGAGAATGCTTGAAAGTGGATGAGGAACTCTCTTTTGCTCTCAAAGTTCACCAAGCACCAGCGTCTCTCTGCTATTTGCTCTCCCGTCCCTTCCTCCATACCGTGCACAAGTATGTAGGTGGGTATTTACAGCCATTGGGAGGCACAACCATCAAAAAGAATATAAACAGCCCATTGGTCACTGTCTCCTTTGGGCGAAACAGTGTCCATTGTCTCGGCCAAAGGAGACAGTGGAAGTGATTTTGTAACCGCTGTCCACTACCTTAAATTGTGTTAAATGTCAATTTTTATGGGTAGTGGGCATATTTCCAGGATGTAACCGTCCATTAACGTTAATGAATGTTCCCAAGTAGTTATGGAGCCAAGTGGACCCCGTAAAACATCACCAAACCGTCAGAAATCATGGGAGGCTGTCTCACAGTTGGCGAGACAGCTACCACTGTCTCGCATATCCAAGACAGTCTACATTGTCTCGGCTATGCGAGACAGTGGAGACCGTCTCACCAACTGTGAGACAGCTCCAAGTCTTCTCTCGCGTTGTGTTTGCGTTCTTCTAATTAATTGAGTAAGAGTAAGTTAATAAATTGATGAATTCTTATTAGATATATACATAATATGAAGATAAGAATATAGTTTAAATTGAAATGTAAAACTGAATAAAATTATTAAATACCAAATTTTCAAATGTATACAAGATGAAGGGTGTATATACATAAACCAAACAAATTAATGAGACCAAATAATGTCTACCCCAAGGGTCGAACCTAAGGACAGTGCAGGCCTACAAATGTACATAATGTGGACAAGGTATCTGCAAAATCCACCAAACAAATTAAAAAGATAAAATCATTCTCAAAATTATAAAAAAGGAAAATTAAAACAAACAACTACGAGCTATGGACACAACATGGCGATCTCTCACCGACTAAAATTCAAGTAGTCCACAGTAGTGCATAATTAGTTTTAAAGTTTAATTATACTATTATTATTTTAAATAGAACTCTAATTACAATTGTTATCCACTCACATGCAACATCATATACTAATATATATAAGCTAAGAAATTACAACAATTTTTATAGCACTTTTATCTCTGTTATAACCCCTAAATTACTAAAAACTAATCTCCATGAAGAAGTCGACATGTGTCTTACACTATGCCTAACCAGACTAATTCAAGACCAAGATAACCTCTGCCACAGTATAGCCGACTTGATTGGCCGAAAACTTGCGTAGCCGAGTCATAAAGCAATACTACTCAGCCAACTCCTTAATTGACTCCACAAGCGATTTGACTCGGCCCACTGTTCATCCGACATCTTGTGTAACCAAGTCAAAAGGCGGTACTACTTGGCCAACCCCTCAATTAACTCCACAAGTGATCCGACTCGGCCCTCTATTCAGCCGACATCTCCCGTAACCGAGTCAAAAGATAGTACTTTTCGGCCCTTGACCTGAGAGTCGAAGAACGATAGTTACCTCGAACCTCTCGCCAGCCGATTACTATTGCATTAACTATAGTCTTTATGGCTCATCAGACCCAGTCAGCACTAAACACTTACTGTCATTCCTATAATAAATGATTAGGTGACTCACCTCTTTCAGCAATCGACACATGACACATGTCTGTCAACTCAGCTGCCTAGCTAGACTCGGCCCAAGTTACCTTCTTACCCCTAAAACCCGCTATAAAAGGAGTAACACTGCATGAGGTAACTCTCTCTGGTCTTTTTTTTACGTAACTAAGAACTAACTCTATACTTTTCCCTTCAAGATCATCTACTGACTTGATCGTCGAAGAAAAAAAATCAGAGAACCCAACTCCGCCCTCTTACAAGTTTCCTTCATGTGCAGGAAAGAACAACGATTCCCAGAACCACTCAGTAGAAGGCGTTAGAGGACCCTAATCACTACACAAACTCTCAAATAACCCCTTGTTTGATAACTGACATCAACGATCTCCTTCTGTGCCTTTGTTATCTTCTTCTTATTAGATTAGATTAGATTATTTTAAAATAAATAATTATATTATTTATTTAATTTTTTTCATATCAAGAAATAGCACTAATTTTCATAGTACTTTTATATATTTTCTTTTTATTAAATTATATTAATTTATTTAAAATCCATTAATTATATTGTATGTTTGATCTTTTTTTTCAGATCAAGAAATTACGAAAATTTTCACATCACTTTCATCTTTTTCAACAGGTATGTGCTTTTGTTATTTTCTTTTTATTATATTAGATTGGATTGTTTAAAAATTATAAATTATGAAATTGTGACAGTTTTCACATTACTTTCATCTATTTTCTTCTTATTAAATTATATTAGATTATTTTAAAGAAAATAATTATATTGTATGTTTGATCTTTTTTTCAAATCATAAAGTTTAATTATACTATTATTATTTAAATAGATACTGTTTGTATAAAAGTCAAAGATAATCTCACACGTATTCTAGATCTTAATGCTAATTGTAATACTTACATAAGGGTGTTGGTTAAAATAAATTTTATGTATGGGGTTAACTTATATGATCCTATTTTAACCGGATTAGATAATTTAAATTTTTTTCTTTACACCCAAACTCTTCCAGAAAACTAAAAAAGAGTACAAATACTATAGCTATATATATCCACATGACCACAAATATATTGAAAATGAACGAAGAAAACTGCACAAACAAAAACCATATTAATTACACACACACCCACTATTTTCAAAACCGCCCTTCTCCATCTCATTCTACAATATATCCACATACCCAAATTTAGCTACTGGAGTTTTCCCCTCACCAACTACACAATTGATCAACTCTCCGTTTTCCCTTTATACTTAAATTGTATAATATTCATTGCAATAATGACTCACCTGGGTCCTCTGCCTGCCTTGAACGCCTAATAAAAAAATAATGTACTATGCCTTATAGTTTGTTAATAATCTGATCCTATTATTATAAACAAATTAAGTAAAGATTAATAATTTTTAAGAACGTACTACGTTCCACTAGCTTCCACTGCAAAGTTGTTGGTTGTTTATTATTGTCCCTAAGAGATTTTTAAAATTAATCTTGAGGGTTGCTTGCACTAAAAAATTATGTTAGAGTGCCTATACAGTCTGTTTCTGTTTTATAGTTTAAAATTATCAACATATTTTGTCTCTGATACATATCAATTGTGAGTAGTAATATAATTTGATTGATCCAATTATATTCTAATATATTTTTAGACTATTGTCTTGTCTTTTGCTCTTTATTATGCACTAACCTGATATCACAATTGATGTAGACAATAAGACACTAGTGTAGAATTGCCTAAGAAAAAGATAAATGTGAAGAAGGATTGATCTCAGCTCAATTATATATAAAATAAGAAGGAATAAATGATAATTTTTTTAAATATTTTATAATAAAACTTAATTTTTTGAGTAAAATTAGGAATGTTTAGAAGGAATTTTCTCGCAAATTTTTTAATATGCTCATGTGAATACTTTTGACATATAAAATTATACTAGAGTTATCATTAATCTTTAGTATTTATTTTTTATTTTAAATCTATCAATAATTAAGATATCTTGTAGTCTTGTGAAAAGTATGTGCTCTGTGCAGAGCTTATACAAACCATCTTAATATTAAGTATTTGGTTATATTTTTATTAACATATTAACAATATTATTGTATTTTCCCCAAACTTAACAATACATTTAATGACTAAGATAAATAAATTGGGTATTAATGATTTGATCCGGTAAAAAAATATGTTACATGAAGTTTGATAGATGCAAATTTAAAAAAAATAGTATTGTGTATACAAATATATAAAAGTATATTGATCCGAGTTTAACACACAATCTATTCCATAAAATTTTATAATAATATTTAAATAAAAGTTATGGCAAATATAATAATTCATGTTTATAGATTTTAACTCAAAAAATTAATCTGACTTATTTTATAGTTAGAAAATAAATAAAAAATAAATAATTTTAATAATAACCATACACAAAAACTGGTGTATATATATACCAGTTTCTATACACGTGTAATGCACGTGGTTAACCATCAAAATTATTTAGTTTTTACTTTATTTTCTTATTATAAATAAGTCATATTCATTTAAGTCGAAATATGTAAACCAAGATTATTATATTTGCCATATTTTTGTAAAATATTTTTAAATTTTTGATGAAATGGATTTGTGTGTTAAATTATGATCAATATGCTTCTATATAATTGGATGCATAATATTACTTTTTTCAATTTGTATAGATCAAACTTCATGTAATATATTTATTTGTCAGACCATCGATCTCTAATTTATTTATTTTAGTTATTAAATATAGTGTTAAGTATGAACAAAAGTACAATAATCTATTGTTGATGGATAAAAAATATAAATAAATATATACAAAAAGAGCTTGACTTGAGGAAAAATATTATTGTAAAAGTAAAAGAAAAAAATTAATAGTAAGATGATTCGTTTAATCTCCACACAAGTCACATAATTACCTCCAAAATACAAGAGATCTTAATTATTGATAAACTTAAAATAATAAAGATAAAAGGTAAAGATGAATGACAACTCTAGTATAGTTTTATATGATAAAGCATTTCCACAAGCATATAAAAATATTATAACAACAATTTGCATGAAATTACCTTCTAAAGTTTCCTAATTTTACTCAAAAAATTAAGCTATACTATAAAATATATATTCTCCTTTATTCTTTCTTTTTCATATTGTAGTTGAGCAAAGATCAATCCTTATCCATATTTATTTTTTTGGCAATTCTAGAGAAGTCTCTTCATTGTCTACATCAACTAAAGCTAGATGTCTTGTGCTATTATATTTCCCTTGGCTCGTTCATCTTTTGTCTTCTCATCTAACTTTGCTAGGATTTGAATGTCTCTCTGATTTTCAACACAAACTTTCCAAAATATGCACTCTAATTTTTTTTTATGTTTCAATGAAAAGAAAGGCTAATTTCATATATATGAATTTTTTTCTGGTTTTCTAATTTATTACTTAAATAGTGTTATAAATTAGCTCTTTTTTCTTTGGAATTTTATAATTTATAATTTTTACACTATCTAATCTACGCTAATAGTCTAATCTAATAAGAAGAAAATAAGAAAGGCATATACTTGTTAAAGGAAATAAAAATGCTGTGAAAATTATTATAATTTCTTGATCTGAAAAAAGATCAAACATACAATATAATTAGTTACTTTAAAATAATCTAATCTAATCTAATGAGAAGAAAATAGATGAAAGTGCTATGAAAATTATTGCTATTTCTTGATATGAAAAAAAGATTAAATATACAGTATAACTAATTAGTTTAAAATAATCTAATCTAATCAAATAAGAAGAAACTAACAAAAACACATACCTGTTGAAGGAGATAAAAGTGTTATGCAAATTGTCGTAATTTCTTGGCTTATATATTGGTGTCTGATGTTGCAGGTGAGAAGGATAACAATTGTAAATAGAGTTTTATTTAAATAATAATAATATAATTAAATTTTAAAACTAATTACTCCAGAAAGAGTATTAGCTAATGACCTTTTCCCCCTGGTAGGATGAGCTACGATTGAAATTTCTTATATAATATGTCAAGTTTGAGGAAGTTTTGGTTTGAATTTCGCATGATCCTCAAAACCTTAGTTCTCTTAAATAAGTCCCCAAAACCTTAGTTCTCTTAAATAATTCTTTTAAAATTTTAACTTCTCTTAAATAAATTCCTCAAGATTACAAATTGCTAATTACTTTCAAATTAACTAATCTATATTAATCTTATCAGTTTTCCCCTCATTCTCCTTATGTCTAATACCTGTAGTGGAGTGTAATATTAGAGACTTCTCAATATTACAACTTATGTACCTTGAACTTAAAATTTTAAGCTTATTTTTTATTTTTATTGAAAATTTGACTAGGAGGTGGTTGATTGTAATAAAAACCTACTTTAAAGGTGGTTTATATATAAATTAAAATTAAAAAGTGATTTGCATATAACTACCCTACTTTAAGATGGTTTCTAGGAAAATCCCAAAGGATTAAAATATAAAAAAGGTAAAGTTTGTGAGTGACCAAGCCAAATTGAGTCTTAAGTCTAATAACATGTTCAGATTCAAAAGTTTAATCCGTTCACGTGGAAAATATGTTTCTTTTTTCTGCAATACAAACATGGACCTTAGTTAAGATCTATGACATTCAATGCTTTCGCAAGTTTGAATATTGAAGGACTTGATAGTATGAAGTCTTAATTGCATGTGCTTAATACTAAGGTTATATTTTCTAGTCTATCCATATACCTTTCAAATTTCAGAAGACATTCCCGCATTTTGTTTCTCAAATATACTTCAGGAACTTTAGTGCAAACATTAGTTTAATCCTGGGGTGAGTTAGCTCAAGTGGAACATCATAAGCAACAGGGTAGCTACAATAATCAAGGAACTTAAACTTTAGAGCTATGAAATAAAACTTGAGTTCTAGACAACCAATTTCAGTTTAGAATAAAATAAATTCAAACTTTTCCATGAGTAGAGATAGCATCATGTATGAATTTATTCTTGCTTTATTAATAAGACTAAGAGAATATTAATATTATGAAATAAGTTATTCCATACCTATGGGCCTAGAAAAAGTTATTTCTTAATATTAGTTTTAATATCTTATTCCCATCAACTCGAAGCAATAACAACTTTCCTAGGAGGCATTGTCACTGTTTCTTTGAATTAACTGTAATTTAGATATTGTTAAAACTTATATTGTATTATAAAAATGATTAATTGTTAATCCCATTCTAGGAGATGATATGTGTCTTAAATTAACTATACAAGTGGAAAGACGTCCTTACTCGGGCCCTGCTGTTAAACCCAACTTAGTGCATTATCACTCAGTTGATCGAATTGAAAAGCATCCTCATTCAAAACGGCTGAATTGAAAGGCGTCTATTCTCGGTCTCCCTCGAAAAGCCAAGACGAAAGGCAGTCTTTCTTGAACCCCTCGATGACAACTAGTTACCATCACATTAAATGCACGGTCAGAGTCATCATTACATCACCACTAAGAGTCTTAATGATTCATCGAACCACATCATCACTTGAATTTTCCTGTCACTATTGCATAAATCATAAAGGTGACTCAGACCACCCATTGCTGACACATGTAAATTATCATCTGAATAAGCCAACTGCTTAGACTGGTTGAAATTACATGCTACTCTTCTGGATCTATTATAAATGGACATATTACCTACTGCATGAAGATACACAACCTTCACATTGCAACATGTAATAATCACACTCTCTTCCCTCCATCTGGGATCAATACTAATTTGACCGTCAGAAGAACCACTAGAAAACCCAACTCTAATCTTCTTACGTATTGTTTGTTTATGCATGATCGAACCCTTTGCTTAGTAATTAACCATCAAAGAATGGGACCGTAAACTCTCTATAATTCACACTAAACCCTACTATTAAACATCTGACATGTTAGAGTATGCAAACCACATAAGATAAAACTTAAACAATCAAGAAATCCTAAATCTACCAAGCAATCAAGACAAACAACAAACAATAAGATTTAATGTGGTTCCACGCAATCAAGATGATCCGTGTACATCCACGGGGAGAAGGGGGAAGATCATATTTCTTTTGAGAAGAGATTACATGCGGTTAAAACTACACACCCCTAACAATGATGGAATATAGATCTCTTTTTTTTCTTGTTGTTAAACCCATGTATTGATACAATATATATAGATTGATTTTGCTCAATCCTATGAGAACTCTAACTTGAATCCTAATTGAATTTCCCAATTCAATCAATTTCTTCAATCCAATCCTAATTAGGATAGTAACTAATCCTAATTATAGTCCAAACCCAATCCTGCTTCTCAACTGATTTGAGTCATCACGAACTCACCAATCTCCACTTTGACTCACATCACGATGAATCAATGCTTCGCGAAGATTTTTCAAAATCAACCCCCACTTTATACAACTCCCTCCCAAGAGTATTTCTCCAAAGTTACTTCTGAAGAACGTGGATGAAGTCTAGAGATGCTTTAAACTTCTCCACTGGAATGCCCTTTATTATTATATCCGCCGGATTCTTCTTTGTACCGATCTTCACCAATTCGATCACTTTTTCCCTGTCAATCCTCTCTCGAATCTTGTGATACCTAATGTCAATGTGCTTCGTTCGCTTGTGATACCTCTGATCCTTCGTAAGATGAATCACGCCCTGACTGTCATAATGAATAGGTATTGAATCCTGCATGATGTCAAACATCCTGATCAAACCCCGCAACCATAGAGCTTCTTTCAATATATTAACTGTAGCTATGTACTCTGCCTCAATCGTCGAAAGAGCCATAGTTTCCTGTAACTCAGCCTTTCAACTAATGGCACAGTTAGAAACTTTGAATACATACCCCATCGTTGACCTCCGCTGATCAAGGTCGCCTGCATAATCTGCATCGACGTATCCCTGTAGTTTCTTAGGCCCCTTATCCTCCAAAGATTAAAACAATACGTCCACCTTTAGTCCCTCGTAGATAACGCAGAATCCACTTTACTGCCTCCTAATGCTGATTTCCTGGATTTGACATGAATCGACTTACTAAACTTACTGCATTGGCTAAATCAGGCCTAGTGCAAACCATAGCATACATTAGTGTAGGTAGTGAAAATTGCCTAAGTGTTAAAGCCCGCCTGCCAATGGCTTGGGCTCGTTTGCATTCAACAAAGCCCAATAGAGCTCGCCCGCAGAGCTCAATCGCCTATTTACTGAGCTCGCTTGCTCGAGCTCAATCACGCCCAATTGTTGAGTTTGTCCACAGAACTCAACCTCTCCTTTATTGAGCTTGCCCGTAGAGCTCAACCTCGCCTGTCTATTGAGCTCGCCCACAGAGCTCAATCGCCCCCTGTTCATTGAGCTCGCCCGTAGAGCTCAACCTCGCCCGTAGAGCTCAACCTCGCCTGTCTATTGAGCTCGCCCGCAGATAAACAACCCTTCAAAGGAGTCGAAAACTACTTTACCAATTCTCTACTCTACCAGGACCCCGAGCCAAGCAATGAGCCTCCGGTCGATGAACCTGGAAGCGACAATGAGGCTGATAGTGAGCCCGAGAACAATAAGGGTCTCGTCTTTTATGATATTCAACCTATTGTGATTGGCTATGAAGGCCCTGCTGTAACCGACGCTGATGAAGCAGATAGGTTTATCTTGAGTGAAAGTCTTGCATTTGCTTATTTGTCATCCAGTACAGAACCTGTTGATGATGAGTTCAGCAACTCAATCTTAAGAGTGTACAACGATCTTTCCTTGCACTTGCCTTTGTACTCGTCGTTTGTCACCAACAGGCAAATGATTGAGTCCTCGCAAGCTGTCTTTGTCATACCACCCGAAATATTTCTCAGCAAGAGATTATCTTCGGGAGGATAGACCAGCCCGCACATATGTTGTGGGATGAGTTAGACGAAGGTGAACCTGATCCTCAATTCTCATGTTACAGCCCCATCGCGAAACGCATGATGGAGAGGATGAGTTATGACTTCATCCGCAAGGAAGGCTTAAAGCATGGCAAAGACCGGAAGACACCCCTTCGACCGGCCTATGTCCCTATAGGGAAGCCTGATAATTACTATGGAAAAACTCGAAGAGGGCTAGGTTACTCCTCCTCTTCCTCGGAATTGTATTGCAATTTTGACAGAATATCCGACGATGCTCGCTCAGATGATCAATCGTCAACATCCACAACTTGGGACTCAGACGTCAGCATCGAAGCCTTATTCAAGAACCTCACAGTAATCATGGCTACGATCAATCCCACTGAAGTCCAAGAGGACAAACAGATTCCACTTTATGATGAAGCATAGGATCTCCACGTCAGTGCCCAGTAGTGTGCTCGCTTCGAATAGCGTGAACCACCCACAGAGGACAATATCCTTCAAATTAACGTAGGAGATAAGGCAAATCCCAAACCTATATTTATCAGCAACAGCTTACCTCCCGAGGATAAGGAAGACATCATATCCCTCATACGGGAATATATCGATGTCTTCGCCTGGAATTATGAGGACACACCTAGTCTGGATCCTCAGATTGACATGCATTACCGCAACATCGGCTTAGATGCCAAACCCATCAAATAGCAGCAGAGACAGTTTCGTCCACAAATCATGGAGGTGATCGAAGCCGAAGTGAAGAAGCAGATCGAATCAGGCTTCATCAGAGAGGAGAAACACCCTGATTTGGTGGCTAACATTATTTCGGTCCTGAAGAAGAACAACAAGATCCGCATCTGCATTGACTTTAGAGACCTCAACACTGCATGTCCTAAGGACGAATTTCCTTTTCCCATCACGGATGTCATCATCGACAACACCTGTGGTTTTAAGAGGATGTCCTTCATGGACAGATTCTTAGGGTATAATCAGATCAAGATGCACCCTGAGGACGAGAAGCACACTTCGTTCAGGACTCCGGTAGGGGTGTACTGTTACACAGTCATGTCCTTCAAACTCAAGAATGCTAGCATAACCTATCAACGCGCCATGAGCACCATCTCCGAGACATCTACGAAAGATAGTCGAATGCTATGTGGATGACCTGGTCATGAAGAGCCGCGACAAAGACGATCACCTTCAAGACCTGAGAGCCATGTTCGACCTCATGCGGTCCCATCAACTGAAGATGAACCCCACGAAGTCATTTTTAGGCATGACGAGTGGTGAGTTCCTTGGATTCGTCATCACGACAAAGAGGATCCACATCGACCCAGATAAGGTGCGAGCTATCCAAGAGCTCCAACCACCAAGGAATCTTAAGGAATTGAGAGGACTACAAGGATGTTTGACCTACATCTGAAGATTCATCGCAAATTTTTTGGGCAAATGTCAACCCTTCTCCAATCTTATGAAGAAAGGTGTTTGCTTTGTATGGGACGAACCTTGCCAACAGGCTTTCGATGTGATCAAGAACTATCTCTCGAATCCACCTATCTTGGCAGCCCCCGTCTCGGTGAAACCCTTCCTGATCTATGTGAGAGAAATTGAGCATTCCCTTAGTCCCTCTTAGCACATAATGATGATGCTGGCCATGAGAAAGGCATCTACTACCTCAGTAGGACCTTGCAGGGAGCCGAGCGACGATACCCCATGGTCGAAAAGGAATGCCTGGCCATAGTGTTCGCGATCCAGAAAATGCGACACTACTTGGTTGGTCAAACCATTCATGTCATCTCCCGGATGAATCCCATCCGAGTTTTCATGATACAACCTGGGCCTTTGAACTGGCTCCTGGCATGATGGGCACTCTTGCTGTCTCAATACGATATCCACTTCATGTCGTAGAAGTTTGTCAAAGGATAAGCAATCTACGATCTCATGTATAGTCACCCGCTCGAGTCGAAGACTAACCTGTTTGAAGACATGACGAACGAAATCCACGAGGTTAATGCAACCTCGCAGGAAGAAGCTTGGTGGCTATACTTCGACAGCGTCTCTCGCATGGGCACCAGTGGGTCCATCGTCGTAGGTGCGAAGGTGATCTTGGTTTCTCTACAAAACCATGTATTACCCCGAGCTTTCTCACTAACTGAGCCATGTACCAACAATATGGTTGAGTACAACACACTGCTCATCGAACTTGACTTCGCTAAGGAGTTAGGGATGAAGCACCTCGAAGCCTACGGTGACTCTCAGCTCATCGTCAGACAGATGACATGAGAATATGAAGTCAGAAATGATGACTTTATCCCATGTCACCAAGCGGCCATCAAGCTAGCCGAATCATTCGACGGCTTCCACATCAAGCACATGCTTAGTTCTAAGAACACGCACACAGATGCATTAGCGTCATTGGCAGCTAACCTAGCCCAGCCACTGGGGACAAGCCAACATGTCACCGTCGCAAGCCGACAACTCTACTAACCGGAGTATGCTCTGGAGGTGAATTCAACTTATCAGGCCGTCGACCAACTCGAACTGAGAGATTGGAGCTTCCCAATCATTGACTACGTCTTGTACGATAACCTACCTAAAGATGTTAAGGAGCGAGACTATGTTCACAGACGCGCCCCGAGGTTCTACTACGACACAACCACAAAAGCACTGTATTGTAAGTCGTACGATAGTATGCTACTTCGATGTCTCTCTATGACAGAAGCACAAGCAGCCCTACGGGAAGCCCATGACGGTTCCTGCAGAGCTCACCAACCCGGACCCAAGCTCTGGTGCCGCTTGCGAAGAATTGGCTACTATTGGCCCAAAATGATCAACGATGCTATTTCTTACACCAAGAGTTGACATACATGTCAAATCCATGCCAATTACATACACAAACCACCCGAAGATCTGCATTCGACAGCAACTTCATGGCCGTTTGAAACACGGGGGATGGATATCATTGAACCGATATCTCCTCCATCAGCCAAAGGTCATCGCGTCATCCTTGGGTAACCGACTACTTTTCCAAATGGGACGAAGCCGTGCTCTTGAGCGAAGTCAAAACCAATGATGTGATCAAATTTATCAAGCATCACATCACCTACCGATACGGTATTCCGAGGTGCATCATTCATGACAACAGATCATAATTCGTGAGCCATGCCTTCACCCGGTTCTGTGATAAGTTCAGAATATAAAACATGGGGTCCACGACTTATAATCCCTCAGCATATGGATTAGCCGAGGCTTTCAATAAGACAATCATCAAGATCTTGACCAAGCTGACATCCAATAGCAAGCGCGACTGGGATGAGAAGCTAGGTAAAAGCTTATTGGCATATCGGACCACGATTCGTACACTGACCGGCGCCACACCTTATTCACTGGTATACAATTGCGAATCCGTGCTACCACTAGAGATTCGGATTCCATCCCTACGCATCGCACTCGCAACGAGGATGACGATTGAAGAAAGTCATCAATGACGTCTCGCAGAATTGGAGGCATTAGATGAAAAGCAGCTTGAAACTCAGTAGCACATTGTGTTTTATCAAGCTCGGATCTCTAAGGCTTTCGACAAGAAAGTTAAACACAGATCCTTCAAGAGGGGAGAGCTGGTCCTCGCAGTTCGATGACCTATGATCCTCAACTCTAAGAAGAAGGGCAAATTCCAACCTAAATGGGAAGGTCCGTTTGTAATAGAAACAGTCTATTCAAACGGACCTTATCGCCTCGTCAAACTAAACGGCGATAAGATTCTGATGCCTATCAATGGCAAATTCCTGAAGAAGTACTACCCTTAGTCTTCTTCTGACCTTCTTTCCTCCTACTGGTGCATGAGGCTAAATTGCTCCCTCACTCCGACAAGTATACGAGTATAAACTGTTTCCCAAACCTTTAACTTGTATAGAGGCTAAACTGCTCCTTACCTTTGACGGGAAGTTACTAGAGAATATTCTTAAGGATAACTCAACAACCTCCCGCTGTGGCTGTTTGATCACGTCCAAAATGATTAAAACCCTCCAACTGGTGCATGAGGCTAAAATTCTCCCTACATCTCCTACCTGGTCAAACCTTCCTACAGTTAGAATCAAAGCCAACTATTAAGTTAATTACCATCTCTGATAGTCATTTCTCCATCAGTCTCATTCAACTGGATGATGAATCTTGTAAAACTATCAAGTTAACTATTACCTCTGATAGTCTCCTCCAAGTTTCCCTCATCGATCCTCTCTAATAGGACGATGGGACCACTCCCACTATCATGTTAATAATTACATCTGACAAATCAACTTACCAATCCTCTCTAATAGGATAGTGAGCCCACAAAGTTGCTCAAAATCACAACAAACTCCTATTGTCTCGTTAACAACTATCTCTGACAAAATCAACTTACCAATCCTCTTTAATAGGATGGTAAGTCCTCAAAGTCACTCTAATCGTGATAATCCAATTTCACTACTAATCTTTTTCAATAGGATGATAGGTCCTCAAAGTCGCTCTGATCATGACAATCTTATCATGTTAACGATTATCTCTGATAGTCAATTTTGTCATTCCTGCAAATGACGTTGTCCAATCAATCATCACACTCATACGTCCCTGAACGATTTGATTATCCCAACACCGTCATTCCCACAAATGATGTTGTTCGTCAATAACGGTCTGCCAAATGATGTGCCTTATCGATTTTTGGATTGCAACCTACTAAGCGATGAGTCGTTATTCAGACCCTCTCCTGGTCGCTCATGCAAGTGATCAGTCATTTTGGGCTAAGTTGCTACACTTAACGACACAACCCAACCTAATTACAACCTAACGATTGTAATTAACCTAACCCGACGTCTCGAACGACTAAATGTAGGAAAGAAATTTTAGCATTAAGTCTATAAGAAACTTTCTGATAACTCATCATACTGAGGGGAATAGTATGGCTAGCCCGATTCAAATAATAATCGGTAAAGGAAAATCAAACCCGTTGATAGCTGAGGGCTTGCTAAAAATCCTAAATGATTAGCCAACATGAGTCAGGAAATACGCACACAAAATATTGAGGGCAACATGCGAACGACGAAAGCATAATTTCATTCATTGGAAGATTTTTCACCACACGTTCAAACAAAGTTATGACTAAACGTTCGAACAAAGTCCAAAAAAAGAGAAAATACATCCAACCAAGTCAAACCGCTTCAATCGTGACTCGGCATCCCGGATCGCTCTCCTGTGCTCCGCCTCTAAGTAGCAAGGATCTATATGTGAAGGTCTTCCTCGATGAGCGAGACGGCCTGGTGAAGTTTATTTCTCACCGCTTTCAGAGCTTGACTTTTCTCTTCGAAATCGGCGATAGTTAGCTGCTACCAGTTCTTGATCTCCACCAGCTCCTTCAGTGCCCGTTCATGAGCCGACTCCTTGGAAACCAAAAAGGCCTGCTATTCGGCAATGGTCTGTTTAGTGTTCGATATAGATTGGGCCGCATCTGCCAAAAAGGCATTGGTCTTTCGATGCTCCTCGACCACCTCCTTGCTTGTTGTAGTAGCCTGCTTTACCTCTATCGACAATTGGGTCTCCTCGGCCATGGTCTGTTCTAAGAATTGTTCATGTTCCTTCAACACAGACTGGGCATTTTTAGTGGCCACGACAACCAGATTCTCGGAACAAAGGGCGAGCAACGCCTGGATGTCCCTTTTCGTCGCCTCCAAGCGTCTTTGGAATGAGGAAGCCACGTCTGCACCCGTCATGCCACCTGCCAAACAAAAGGAAAGTTAGCTTAATTAATAAAATGGACCCCAAAAAGTAGAAAGTTAACGAGTTGAAATACATGGAGTGGCGGAAAACGGCATTTGAGTAGGAAGAGAACTTAGGATTTCCAAGTCTTCAACCGGCGAATCAATGTTGGGAGAGCAATGAAAGTCAAGGTCATCCCCACCTGAATAATCGAGTGGTTCCTCCTCTTCCTCTCCCCCATCTGAGGGAATAAGAATTGTTCCGGCCGTCGTCCCTGTATTTAGTGGAGATAAATACAAAGCACTGGATTTCAACTTGATAACCAGACAAGGGACAAAGAGACAACTACATGCTGAAACGGTCGGTCGGTCAAGATGGACCAACACTTCTGAAGTTGGTGGGATGGATTTGGTGGTGGAAAAGGTCGCTCCCAAATTTGGTGAGGGATCAACGATGGCTTGACCGTCCCTCGTATCGGCATCTGTTGTTGCCTCTTCACCATGGGCCCTCTTAGCCGCCCTCTCGAAGGAAGCACCGACATCCAGCCCCTGCTCAAGCTTCAGCGAAAGCGGGAAATCATGAGTAGAAGTTAGAGCCTGCATTCGCTCCACAATAGAGGCCCTGGCATGCTCCAGGCACTCTTCAACCCTAGCCAACTCTGCGGTTACCTCTTGCCCTCCACCGAGCCTTGGCTAGGAGGGATCATATTGGTCTGGGAGGAAACTCCCCAACCCCTCATACATCTCCTCTTCCCAATCTTCTCAGGCGGCCCCTTCGGTAGGAACCACTTCAGGCTCCTTAACTATTCGATGACCTCCTCGCCTCGAGGCTCAGGGAATGGCCCTCGAGTAGCGTCTCTGCGCCACCAGACAAGATTCATGAAGGTTGAACCCCTCCAGATTTGCACTCACGCCATGATACCACTTATAATATGTAAACGTAGGACGGAGGGTCCGGTCCCGTCATGGCAGCTCGAACCTCGTATCGGTGCATCCTGCGTGCTTCCAAAACCACCCATGCACGCGCCATCCCCTAACACCCCTTCAAAACTCAGCCGGGGTTGATATTTCCTACATACAACTGATCATACCCGAATTGGTGGGCAAATTGGTAGGGGATATAGGGTTCCAAATAGCACGTCGGACCCATCCGGAGGATGTGATAACCCGGGCTGATGTTCACCATCCATCGAAAAGTGCACAAAAGATAGAGTGGTGTGCCCATCCATAGCCGATGCATCCTAAAGTGACTCACCATATTTCCCGCTGGAGAAGTATGAAAAAAACGGAAGAAGTCATAATTGCCGAAGAAGGATAGCTCTCTCCTCATGTCAATTATGTCTTTGAGCTTCCAAGAGCAGCTCTCTAATCGCTGAACAAATGGTATGAACCCTCCTTCTGGGCATGCTGAGGGCGCATACATCAAACACTCATAGTGTTTGACGAACTAGTCCATCAAATATGTGTAAGGCAGGTGAACCCGGGGGTTCGGGGTCTTGGTCATTGTTTGCATCAAAAGTTGGTTTTTTTATTGTTGAACTCATTACAACTTCTTTCGTTACAATAAGTTCAAAAAAGTAAAAGTTGATCTTTTGATAAGATCTTTTTACACAATAAAAAATAAAGATTACAACTTCTATCAAACAACACACAGATCCTATTTATTAGTCTTTGTTTGCATGGGTCTTAGCCTGTACCAGGGTTTATCCGTGGATCGTCGTGGATCAAATCCAACTGATTGGGGTGTTAAAAGTTTGTTGCTTCACAAAGGAAGTAAGAACATAAGTGATAATCTCGACCAAGCGAGATTATGACTCTTCTCGAGATCAAGTCCAAGCCTGATCTCAAGCAAAGGGTGAACGAGGCTTCAAATCTTTCGAATTACTCCTTCTTTATGTTAGGATTTGCCAAGATCTGTTAACCCTTGTTGAAATTCATGGTTCACTCTCCAAACCGACAGCACTTCGCCCAAAATTTTCAGATCCTGCGAATAAGGGCATTAGGCTTGTATTTATAGGCTTCAGAAGCTTTATTTTCGGATAAGATTTGATGATTTGGCCATATCTTCAGTTAATAATGGCCTAATCATGTTTAGATATGATATCTAAGCAGTTGGGATGCTCTAGAATGAACAAATCCCGAGAAGACAATTAAAAACATGTTTTGAAGGTTTTGGGTGCGAGTCAGACCAACATGACTCGTGGGCTTGCGCGTCACCTTAAGGTGACCCAGCCCTGTGTGGGTCACCCTGAGGTGATCTGCTGGCTTGCGCATTACCTTAAGGTGACGCGACCATGTGCGGGTCACTTTAGGGTGACCTGCTCGTGCGCGGGTCACCTTAGGGTGACCCACACTTGCGTGGGTCACCTTAGGGTGATCCGTGCATGTGAGTCATTCCAAAAACACTTATTGACTTCTCCGAATTTGTCATGTTCTGCTTTTTTACGTATTTTATCATTCAGTTGACTTGTACGCTTCGTCGATTCACTTCATGCGCTTGTCGATAACAAATAATCTTCTTTGACTCGGATAATGACATTCATCATCTTCTCTTTATCTCGAGCTGTGTGTGGGAACTCATAGGCAATTTTTGACGCCTACAGATACCCCTTCTAAAGTGTTTCAGTCTCGTTTCTTTTATAGAAGAGCCTGAAATACTTTGGATGTTATAGGCCCAACCTTCAGTCGGTGTGAAAGAACTTGTGATTGGCTTTAGTTCTTGATTTCTTTAATTCTTAGTATATTCAGTATTTTGTCGAATAGCTAAAATTCTTCCGACGCTGCGTTTATCGTCTGACCGTTTGTCAAAGTCTTGAACTGAAACTGGTATTCTAATTTTTGATTTTAGCTTGTTTCATTGAGTCGGCGTTGAACTGACTTCTGTAGGGCATGTCGACTAAGACCGTTTTTTGTGTAGACATAAGAGGCTTGGGTTTGATTTTTGAGCCTTGTTTTGGTGAAAATTATCGACACATTGACCTTCATCGTAACGCATTGATCGGCGTTAACATAGTTTATACTCATACGTCAATTGGAGTCTACATAGTTTAGGCTCTTAAGGAGTTGGAGCAGGGAGAACCAATTTATACCCGTATACTCCTGGGAGTTTCGGGAATCAGTTTAACCTCGTGTACCCGTCGGAGCTTACTAGGTTATCCTTAAGAATATTTTGTGCCACATTCTTCAGAAACTTCCTGTTAAGGGTGGGAAATAGTTTAGACTCGTATACCCATTGGAGTATGAATACATGTGTTGAACACATCGAAAACGAGCGAAAGCGGGCGAAAATACAGCGAAAACAGACGTCGGCCCACCGCTTGGTGCGGGTCACTTTGTGGTGACCCGCATGCGGGTCACCTCGTGGTGACCCGCACGGATGAATACAACCCACCGCTTGTTGCTTGAGTTTTATTTGAGAGTCCTACCCCTTTGTTTGACTCTGCATGAGAAGACTTTTTGGATGATAACCAGTATGTCATTTTTGGCTTTAAATATAACCCAAAATTCCATAACTTAGCCCGCAACGATATTCGAAGCTTCAACTGGTTTCTGTTGGGAATTGGACCCGAGATATTTGTAGGTTTAATTGGACTTTTAACCGGAAAATCCTTTTTTATAGAATTTCAGTCAAATTTCATAATTTTCCTTTTTGTATTGGATCCATGCTTCTCAATTCTCGACATAATTGAACCGTTGTCTTCTATTGTAGATTAGCTATGTCACCAAAGAGGTCACACATTCCGAGGGGTCGCTCAGCTACTCAATCACCTAAGCTAGTGCCCTTTTCTTATGTAGGTAACCTTTTACCGCCTTTTGTTTGTGAATTCAATATTAGTCTATATATTGTATATTGTATCCCCGCTTTGTTCTCCTTGGTGAGGCAATTGGGAGGAGCTGACATCCTCCTTCGTGAGGGTTGACGCTTCACATATGTGTTTTGCTTGGTCAAAACGCATCTTGAGGCAATAAGGGGCGATTTCATACTGTATCGCGTTCTGTAAGACAGGGTATATTATCGCGTTGTTTGTGCGATAATGTATGTTGTCCTCCGTGTGCATAATACAGTTGAAATCATCTCGCCAATTATAGGGTAGTGACTCTACCTCATGATCCCATGAGATGAATTCAACGCCTTCTATTGCCTTAAAATATTCTTGTAATCACGTTTAATAAATACGCGTATTTGTTTCAGTCAAATTTCCTTCATGTTTCCTACTTTCGCGGTGGATGGCCGGCGTGGTGAGTGTTACGCTACTACTGATAACCTAATGCTTGTCGAGGCCACTTCCTAGTTTGCCCCAGATGGGTCTGCAGAATTTTCTCAATTGGTGAAGGGAGGGGATCACCGTATTCTGAGACAATTGATCACCTATGCGCCGTTTGTGGAGGACCCCGGTTCCATCGATCCTTTGAGGAAAACAGACTATCTTTTCGACGATTCAATTAAAGATCTAGCCACCGTTTCTCTTAAAGATGAGCAATGGTTAAATGAAGATGGTGGTCCTATATACCTCCCCGCGATTCCTCATCATCGTTCATTGACTGAATTACGAAGACAAGCGGTGACTCGAGAGATGTCATGACGTCTGACGGAGGAACACATTCATGTTCACTGTAGATATATAACCAATCAACCAATCCCAAGCTTGAGCAATAGGAATCATATCACCGGATTACATCCCGGAGTATTAGGATCAGATGAGCCATCTCGGGGTGAACGATTTATAGTTGCTAATACTGTAAAGAACCGCCTCGCAAGATTAGGGTGAGAACTACCTGCTTCGAGTCATAGATGCTTCGGATGGTCTTATTCCTCAGATAAAGTTTAGTGGGCCAGGATGATAGATTACGCCCTCAATCGATGGAGCGCGGAGCTAAAGGCTAGTGGGTTGTATTCATCCGTCTGTGCTACTAAGTATGGATTTCTGGTTAGTGTCAATCCCTTCTTCACATTACTAGAGCTCTATAACCCGGAAACAAGCACTTTCCTGACCAAGTACAGGGAGTTAGCATTACCTCTCCACGAAATGCATAAGGTTTCTGGCTTACCCTTGGGGAACATGCCATACAAAGAATACTTTCCTCCTAATCAGGAGCTGGATCAATTGAAGGAACGCAAACCTACTCAATACCACACATTATGGGAACTTACCTGCCACTATCAGATAGCTCTGGCAGGAGTTAACCCGGTAGTGAAGAAGAAGTCGCAAATAAGTCTGAAATGATTCACGGCTTACCTGTTTAAGAACCTAGATACGCCTAGCGAAGCCGTTTATAAATTGACGCCCTTAAACCTTCAAGAGGTTAATGAGTTGATTGAAAGAAGTGGCGCGTGATCCTATACCATTGCAAGTGCCGAAGGCAAGTTTCCCAGAGGCACCAAGTTCAGGACTTTTTTATGGCTCGCACAGAAACCAATCCACTCGATGACCCTTTTGGCTGGCTACCTCACACTTTGGTTAAAGAAATGTATGGTGCCATATCAATCCTCTGATGCTCTATCGATAGAGGTACTTTTTCCTGCTGTTCAGCTTGCCTATGGAAAGAATATATCCTTACTTCCAGCAATGATCGCTGACATTCACCACGGTCTTCGTCAAGTAGTTGCTGCCTTTACTAATGAAGAGGATGTGCCATCAACTAAGATTCCTTTGGCGAAAGTGTAGCTTCCTTATACATATTTAATGACGTGGCTGGTTCTTCATCGTTCTGACCTGATGTCAGCGCTAGGGGAAGCGGATCCATCGATTCCTTTACTGTAATTACTCGAAGAATATAGTTGGAGGACGGATCTTTTTAGAAATAAGGAAGATTCTGCAGAACCACAGGTGTTGGGCATTCACTCCCTGCCTCCCGTGATTTTTTGGCCGATATGGTGACTCATTAGTTGATGAGGAGAAACCGGGGGTGAATAGGACTTCTCTCGATTTTGGCTGCTTCCGATAGCTAGTAAACATCAGGCTAGGCTACTTGATCTTTAGGGTGAGGAACCATTGTTACATTGAGCCGTATTTGCCTTGTTGGTTCACTCGTCAGTTAGGATATGATCAATTTTACATCGGGAACCCAAACCGACAGCTCAGAACCCGCGAAGGACTAGTTGATGGTGCTCGAGCATGGCTATGGAGCGTGACAGGCTATACCGGTGCTAGGTTCAATCTGCTAGGTGTTGAACGCTGGTTAGAGCTGACATACTTATGTTGTAGATGGTTGATAGCAGCTAACGAGTCTGTTAAGTTGAGGCTGATTGTAGAGCTCACAACTGAAGCTGCATCCTGGATTGCTAATAGGATGGTTCGGGAGGCTATGCAGCAACAAAGGAAAAAGGGTAAAGAAACCTCTGGTCCCTCCGGCAAAGGAAAGTGAAAAATAGAAGAAGAGGAGGAGTCCTTCGCTACTGATGAGGAAACTTCAAAAGAGAGCGCCGCAGGTGATGAAGGCGCGAGGCTAGCAGCGGTGAAGAGGAACCTAGAAGGATATATCTTCCTACATCATGTCTATGCATTTATTTCCTTATTTTTCCTGTTTTGTACCTGCACTTTTATTTGATTCTATTATAGGATATAACTGTGATTGGTGAAATGTGTTTATGCACAATGTGGGTACATGGCAGGTTTGACATCTCTGGGTTCACCTTGGACTACAGCCATGTGTGAAAATAGGGGTGTTACACTCTGTCTCCTATGACGGCCTGAATTACTATTCAGACCTAAGAAGAGTCGGGCAAGGATGTAAAGTTCTCGAGACTGGCTGACTCGACTTAGATGAGCCCCACTCTAGCAACAGAGTCTCCCATCTGGGCGGACTCAACGACTCAGGTGAGCCCACCCATGTAGTTAGGCTTCGCTCGATTGGCTGAGTCCCCAAAACAGGCCGACTTTGCGTTTCGCTCGAACCTGATATATATGGTGAGCCCCACTCATACAACAAAGTCTCCCATCTGGGCCGACTTGACGATGCAGGCAAACCCCAGCAAACCGTTCGAACTCGCCAGCAGTCGGCTCAAGCTCGCCCACATTCCAGATCTCACCTATCTCGAGGTCGGCTAGATCTGACACTGAGGGAATTTCCTAAGTGTCCTCATGTCGGCTCCTTTGAACCTCCTTCACCCGAATTCACATCTGGTCCTTCCGAGGCTAGGGGTTGCCACCAAACTGCGGGAGATCTCAGAGATTATCTAACTCATAAACACACTATTCATGAGGCGAACCCTCAGTGCCATTGCGAGAGGCTTATCTAGGTGGTACTGGCTGATTGCTAGTGTTCTAATACACCAAAGCCATTGGTGTTTGAGAGACTCTCTCAGCAACCAAGGTCTCCACGCCGCAGATGCAATCGTCAGAATATGAAAGTTGCCGATGACTCGGAGCTTCCGACCGTCATAGTTAACATGGTAGGGAAAGGTAAATCCTGGTATTCGGATTCCCTAGATCCTGAATATGCCCTGGGATTCAGATGGCCCCGCGTTGAAGAGGAGGGTGTATACCAACGCACTCGCCTTCAAATAGGAGCGGCTATCTCATTCGATTATGCCCGTTTGTCTCCCATCTACGACAACAAGGACAAAATTTGCTCAGCAGTAGTGACATCTCAGACCTCAAGCTTGGCCTACGACAAGCACACAAAGGTGCACATGGTGGAATCCTCTGAAGACTTGGCCAAAAAGGTTGAGGAATAGCAGGCAACCATCAGCTCTCTAAAGGAGATGATGGAGCAACTTCTCAGCAAGAAGAAGAAGAAGAGGAGGAATTCGCGAAATCGACGAAAACCCTCAAGGAACAGAGAGCAAGAGCTCACTCCTCCTCACACAACTGAGAAAGAAGATAATTGCGAGCCACATTTGGATTATTCCAACAAATCCTCAGGAAGAAACTCGCATTCGGGCAGCACTCCCCGAGACAGGAGGTTTGACGAGTTCCAGAGTCAGTGCAATGCCCTGAAACTCTAAAAGAGCATGAATGAGCTGGGGGTGGTAAGACCATATCCGCCCAAATAGGACACAGTCTCCTACTCGGAAAAGTTCAAACCGATGGGCCTAGTCTAGTTTGATGGTAAGGGATCTCCCTCCTAACATATCTACTACTTCCTGTCACAGACAAGATTCCACACGGGGAACGACGTCATTCTCACTCGACTGTTAATCGGCACCCTAAAGGGAGTAGCCTTTGAATGGTTTCGCAAGCTGGAACCAGGCTCCATCAACTCATGGGCCGATGTGGAGAGATTTTTCTTGGCCCGTTTCTTCGACGACAATACAGAAGTATCGATGGACACCCTGCTGTAGGCGTATAAAATTGCCTATAGGTCCCACAATACAGCTCGACGATGCTAATTCGACCAAATCGACCATCGGGCGACGTATCCAAGCACGACCGTTATCCCGCCAACGCCGAAGCCAAGCCATACGCAACGGAGCAGGTTAACGAGGTGACGAAGCCAATAAATCGCACCCAAGCAGTGGAATGCATCCACTCGCACGCGGAATCAAACCAACGTTTCGGGGAATCACCGAGTCATCTAAACAAGAGCGAACTCGGTGATATAACGATCGAATCAAGATTGGTTTCGGACTCGAACTCAGAAGTGGGTTTACTGCCAAATCAGGAATCGGATCAAAACGAATCGAATCCGGACAAGTCAACCACACAACCGAATCGAAGTCCAAATCAACAACGAACCGGAGCCGGAAACACCGAAAAACCCGAAAAACGACAAAACGAACCAACACCCGGGAACTCGGCCGAAACCGAGCCGACCC
>BQKN01062448.1:68132-80120 GCA_022839385.1 Asparagus kiusianus
ACCCCAGGGTGGCTCGGCCATGGCCGAGCCACCTAGGGGTGGCTAGGCTCAGAACTGTGCGTATGCACAGTTCTGAGTGCCTATAAATAGGCCAGGTGTTGTTCATTCTGAAGGGGTTGGATTTTGGAGGAGGCGAAGCCCTGCTGGATTGAAGACTCAGATCTAAACAAGATTCAAACATCGAAGGCTTAGGAGACTTGGACTTCCAGATCCGGTGCTCAGCGATCGACAACACCAAATAAGGCAGGAGTTCGAGAGGATCGGATCTTTAGATCTACACGATCACACTCCGGATCTAAGCTTGGTTCTTAGATCCCGAGATTGAGCGGTTGTTTCCTTGGTGAAACAATCCCTCCCGGCTATTATCTCCCTTTGCGGAATAATACCCGTTATATCGTGTAGATCCGACCGGATCGAGATCACGCGGTGGTCCACGACAAATAACCCCGGCGCAGGCAAAGAACCCACACAAAGCGAGTGACCGCAAAACAGGAGCTCACGATTCGTTCGACATAAAAGGAAATAAATTGTAATCTTTCTTTTTCTTATTTTTGATTTTCATTGTAACCGGATCTTATAAAAAGACCGGATCTTTTGTAACCAATAAACAGTTATCAAGAGTGCAATGACATCAATGAAGAAAGAAACAAATTTTCCCGCGAACACCTGCTCACTAACAAACAAAAGAAGACGGAGTCGGTCAACGATTTTGTGAAAAGATTCAGGAACCAGTCACTTTAATGCTGAGACTAGGTCTCTTAAAACACCCTGGTTGAGATGTGTCACAATAACCTCTCAATCGACATTTTTTCCAGAGTCGGCGAGGTGGAAACCCGGACCTAGAAAGGACTTGTTCGCCATGGCGAGCAAGTTGAGAACATGATAAAGCAACTAGAAGCTGAAGAGCCTCAGTCCAAGAACAGAGCTTCGGAACCAAACACCTCTCGGAACCCTTGATCAAAGGGGAAAGAGATCATGGTTGTGGATGCTAATCCATTCTCCAAGACAGCTCCGTGCCAGAAGACCAAGCTATATGAGCAACACCCTCCGAGGCACTACGACTTTGATGAAGACTTGGTAGTGCCTACTTTGACACTCTCCTCCGGAGCAACAGAATCAACCTTCCAAAGATCATGAAGCCTGAGAATGTGAACAAGAAAGATGACCCCAACTACTGTGCCTTTCACAGATTTGTTGGTCATCACACCTCCAAGTGCTATGTCCTCAAAGACAAACTACAAGCCCTCTACGAGGCCAGAGTCTGACAAAGGAGAAGGTCCAAAAGAAGGTGACGTCAAACACGATCACTCTCAAATTTGGGGTAGGCCTCCCTGAGGTTCACACACTGGTAGGTGTCGTACCCATCCCTAAAGGGGTGCTAAGGATTACCAATGCCGATCTTCACAATCAGCAAGGAAAAGGTTTAGTGTCGCAGACTTTGCTATCAGGGTAGGTAATGTGGGTTCACCCCGATCTCCTCGATAACGAGCAGTGGACTTCTTAGAAGTCCAAATGTAAGGCTAAACTATGCAACACCGTCTCAGCGATTCCATACGATGATGGAGCAGAGTTAGCAACTCTCACCGATTCTGACAATGAGGTAGACACACTGATCACTAGAGCAGGAAAGGACTTTTCTAAGAACTACTCTCCTATGGCGGAAGGTCGGTAAGGCCTCCGGTCGGACCGCCACCAATAGTTCAACCAAATCCTGACCAGCCAAGTTCGAGCGGTCAACCCTTTCGGTTCAACCTGCTCACCTAGTGCAGAATATTCTAGCCAGGATCACCCTGTACGAGCTCCTGTGGTTGTCTAAGATAACCCGCGAAGCTTTACGAGAGGCATTGACTGATTCAGAAGCCTTCACCACACATTTCTTTCCCACTCCCGAAGAAGAAGCAGAAATGAGATGTCTATAGTGCTGCTAGACGTCCAAACAGCAGATCTCATGCATCACTTTCACTCTGGAGGATATGCTCATCAAGAGCACGTCTCACGATTGACCCCTGTACTTCATGGGATACGTCGGCTCCTCTCGAGTGGACCGTATTCAAGTGGATCTAGGGTCTGTACTGAGCATTATCCCCCTAAAGCTCATCAAGCACTTGTGGATACCTCAAAAGCGGTTGTCTGCAACAACCACTACAATCTTTGGCTTCAACGCCACCTGAACCCGGCCTCTAGGGAAGATTCGTCTCAAGTGCCGACTAGATGACATGAAAACCGAGGTGACATGCTATGTCATCAACACAGAACCCTCCTACAACATGCTGTTGGATCGGCCATGGATCCATAGCAACTGGATAGTCCTATCCACACTATACCAATACTTGAAGTATGTGGACGACTACAACCAAGTGAAGACGATGGTTACGGATAAACAGTCCTTCAAGGAAGTTAAAAACTACTTCACTGATTCCTTACTCTACAAGGACTCTGAATCGGGTGACAGATCCTCGGTGGAAGAACCTAGTAGTGGTAATGAAGCCGGCAATAAGTCCGAGAGCAACGATGGTCTTGTCTTCAATGACATCAAGCCCATTGTGATCGGCTACAAAAGCCCTGTTGTAGCCAACGCTGATGAAGCGGATAGGCTCACCCTGAATGAAGAACTCATGTTTGCTTACTTGTCGTCTGGTTCAGAATCTGTTAGTGATGAGTTTAGCAACTTGAGCTCAAAGGTGTACAATGACTCTTCCCTACACTTGCCTGTGTACTCATCGTTCGTCACAAATCGACAAATGATCGAGTCCTCGTAAGTAGTTTTTGTCATACCCGCCCAAAATATTTCTCAGTAAGAAATTATCTTCGATAGGATAGACCAGCCCGCACATACATTATGGGATGAGTCAGACGAAGACGAGCCCGTTCCTCAATTCTCATGTTACAGCCCCGTCGCAAAATGCATGATGGAGAGGATGGGTTATAACTTCATCCGCAAAGAAGATTTGAAGTACAGCAAGAGCCAGAAGATGCCTCTCCGACCTGCCTACGTACCCAAAGGAAAGCCTGACAATTTTGGCAAAACTCTAAGAGGGCTAGGTTACTCCTCCTCTTCCTCGGAGTTGTACTATAATTTTGACGAAATATTCGACGATGCTCGCTCAGAAGATCAATCGTCGATGTTCTCGACTTGGGATTCAGATGTCAGTATCGGGGCCCTGTTCAAAGACTTCATAGTCAACATGGCTATGGTCGATACCGCTAAAATTCAAGAAGACAAACAGATCCCGCTTTACGACGAAGCATGGGATCATCATATCAATGCCCAATGGAGTGGTTGCTTCGAACAGTGTGAACCACCCATGGAGGACAAAATCCTTCAGATTAATATGGGAGGTAAGACAAATCCCAAACCTATATTCATCAGTGATAGCTTACCTCCCTAGGAAAAGGAAGACCTCATATCCCTCATCCGAGAATGTATCAATATCTTCGCATGGAATTATGAGGACATGCCTAACCTTGATCCTTAGATCGCCATGCATTGCCTCAACATCGGCTCAGATGCCAAACCCGTCAAACAACAGCAGAGATGGTTTCGTCCATAAATCATGGAGGCGATCGAAGCCGAAGTGAAGAAGTTGATCGAATCAAGCTTCATTAGAGAGGAGCAACACCCTGATTAGGTGGCTAACATTGTTCCAGTCCTGAAGAAGAATGGCAAGATCCGTATCTACATCGACTTTAGAGACCTCAACACTGCATGTCCTAAGGATGAATTCCCTTTGTCCATCACGGATGTTATCATCGACAACACCTGTAGTTTCGAGAGAATGTACTTCATGGATGGATTCTCAGGGTATAATCAGATCAAGATGCACCCTGAGGACGAGAAGCACACTTCATTCAGGACTCCGGTGGGGGTGTACTATTACACAGTCATGCCCTTGGGACTCAAGAACGCCGGCGTAACCTATCAAAGTGCCATGAGCACCATCTTCCGAGATCATCTACGGAAGATAGTTGAATGCTATGTGGATAACCAGGTCGTGAAGAGTCATGACAAAGATGATCACCTTCAAGACCTAAGAGTCATGTTCAACCTCATGCGGTCCCATCAACTGAAAGATGAACCTTACGAAGTCATTCTTAGGCATGATGAGTGGTAAGTTCCTCGGATTCGTCATCACGACGAAGGGGATTCACATCGACCCAGACAAGGTGCGAGCTATCCAAGAGCTCCAACCACCTATGAATCTCAAGGAATTGAGAGGACTACAAGGACGTCTGGCTTACATTCGAAGATTCATCACAAACCTATCGTGTAAATGCCAACCCTTCTCCAAGCTGATGAATAAAGGTGTTTCCTTCGTATGGGACAAGCCTTGCCAACAAGCTTTCGATGAGATCAAGAACTATCTCTCGAATCTACCTGTCTTGGCAGCCCCCGTCTTAGGGAAGCCTTTCCTAATCTATGTGAGAGCAATGGAGCATTCTCTTGGCACCCTCTTAGCACAGAATGATGATATCGGCCACGAGCAAGGCATCTACTACCTGAGTATGACCCTGTATGGAGCCGAGCACCGATACCCCATGGTCAAAAAGGAATGTATAGCCCTAGTGTTCGCAATTCAGAAATGCGACACTACTTGGTCGGTCAAACCATTCATGTCATCTCCCGGATGAATCCTATCCGAGTCTTCATGACACAGTCCGGGTCCTTGAACTGGCACCTGGTGCGATGGGCACTCCTGTTGTCTTAATACGACATCCACTTTATGCCGCAAAAGTTTATCAAACGACAAGCAATCTACGATCTCATGGACAGTCACCCACTCAAGTCGAAGACTGACCTATTTGAAGACATGCCGGATGATACCCACGAGGTCAATGCAACCTTGCAAGAAGAAGCCTGGCGACTATACTTCAACGACGCCTCTCATGTGGGCACCAGTGGGTCTATTGTCGTAGGTGTGGGGGTGGTCATGGTTTCTCTACAAAACCATGTATTACCTCGAGCTTTTTCACTAACTGAGCCATGTACCAACAATGTGGCTGAGTACAATGCACTGCTTATCGGACTCGACTTCACCAAGGAGTTGGGGTGAAGCACTTCAAAGCCTACGGTGACTCTCAACTCATCGTCAAATAGATGACGGGAGAATATGAAGTCAGAAATGATGACTTGATCCCATGTCACCAAGCGGCCATCAAGCTAGTTGAATCATTCGACAGCTTCCACATTGAGCACGTTCTCTGTTCCAAGAACACGTACGTAGATGCATTAGCATCATTGGTAGCTAGCCTAGCCTAGCCGTTGGGGACAAGCCAACAAGTCACTGTCACAAGCCGACAACTCTACCAACCGGAGTATGCTCTGGAGGTGGATGAAACTCACAAAATTTAAAGCCAATCCAAATAGAGAGATTGACGCTTTCCGATCATTGACTACATCTTTTATGGTATACTACCTGAAGACGTCAAGGAAGGAGATTCTGTTCGCAGACGCGCACCGAGATTCTACTACGATGCAACCATAAAGACATTGTATCATAGGTCATACGATGGCATGCTGCTTCGATGTCTCTCTATGACAGAAGCACAGGAAGCCCTACAAAAAGCCCTGAACGGTACCTACAGAGCTCACCAACACAGACCCAAGCTCTGGGACCACTTGTGAAGAATCAGCTACTATTGGCCCAAAATGGTCAACGACGTCGTCGTTTACACCAAGAGTTGCCACGCGTGTCAAATCCATGCTAACTACATGCACAAACCACCTGAAGACCTACATCCGACAGCGACTTCGTGGCCGTTTGAAATATGGAGGATGGATATCGTTGGACCGATATCTCCTCCATCAGCCAAGGGACATCGCTTCATCCTTAAGATAACCGACTACTTCTGCAAGTGGGCTGACGTCTTAAGAGAAGTCAAGACCAGTGATTTGGTCAAGTTCATCAAGCATCGTATCATCTACCAATACGGCATCCCGAGACGCATCATTCATGAAAATGGATCACAATTCGTGAGTCATGCCTTCACTCGGTTCTGTGACAAATTCAGAATACAGAACCTAGCGTCCATAGCTTATAATCCCTCAGCAAACGGATTAGCCGAGGCTTTCAACAAGACGATCATCAAGATCTTGACCAAGATGACCTCCAATAGCAAGCGCGATTAGGATGAGAAGCTCGGTGAAAGCTTATGGGTGCATCAGACCATGGTTCGTACACCAACCGGCGCCATACCTTACTCATTAGTATATGGTTGTAAGGCCGTGTTGCCACTCAAAATTTAGATTTCATCTCTACGCGTTGCACTTGAAACGGGGATGACGATTGAAGAAAATCATCAACAACGTCTTGCAAAACTTGAGATGTTAGATGAAAAGAGGCTTGAAGCTCAGTAGCACATTGAGTTCTATCAAGCCTGAATCTCTAAGGCTTTAGACAAGAAAGTCAAACACAGATCCTTCAAGGAGGGAGAGCTGGTCCTCGCAGTTTGACAACCCATGATCCTTAGCTCCAAGAAGAAAAATAAATTCCAACCCAAATGGGAAGGTCCATTTGTAATAGAAACAGTATATTCATATGGAGCTTATCACCTCGTCAAACCGAACAGCGATAAGATTCTGATGCCTATTAACGACAAATTCCTAAAGAAGTACTACTCTTAGTCTTCTTCCAACCTTCTTCTATACTCTAACAAGTATACGAGTATAAACTGCTCCTTACCTCCAACTAGTATACGAGGCTAAACTATACCCTACCTTTGATGGGAAGTTCCTGGAGAATACTACACATGATATTATTAAGGATAACCCGAATAAGCTGATTATTCTAGATGAAAACCAACCATTCGAGTAATCTACTCTTAATCATGATAAGAATGATTAAGAACCTCCCGGTGTGGCTATTTAATCATGTCTAGAATGATTAAAACACTCCAACTAGTGCATGAGGTTAAAATACTCCCACATCTCCCACTCGGTTAAACCTTCCTACAGTTAGAACCAGAGCCAAAATCCCTTCTCGATTCCTTCCAAGAACAAGAGATCCACTTTCAAAATGGACGACTAAAACTTTAAATAGTTAGGGTCATCCTAAATCTCCTACTCGGTCAAACCTCCCTATAGTTAGGACCAAAGCCAAGTTCCCTCGCTAACCCTTTCTAATAAGATGGCGGGTCCCCAAAACTATCAAGTTAACTACCACCTCTGATAGTTATTTCTTCACCAGTCTTATTAAACTGGACGATGGATCTTATAAAACTATAAAGTCAATTATTACCTCTGATAGTCTCCTCCAAATTTCCCCCGTCGATCCTCTCCAATAGGACGTTAGGACCACTTCCACTATCATATTAACACTACACTTCTGACAAAATCAACTTGCCAATCATCTTCAATAGGATTATAGGTCCTCAAAAAGTCACTCCGATCGCGATAATTCTATCAGGTTAATGATCACCTCTGATAATCGACACCGTCGTTCTTACAAATAGCATTCTCCGATCAGTCATCACACTCACACATCCCTGAAGGACCTGATCCATTCCGAACATTCTAATAAACTTTGAACAATCAATGGGTAGCAGCCTACCATACGATGGCTCCTACAATAATCACTCGTCACACTCATACATCCCTGAACGATTTGATTCCCCCAACACCGTCATTCCTGCAAATAATGTTGTTCATCGATATCAGCCTACCAAGCAATGTGCCATATCAACCCCCTATTCCGAACAACAACCTGCCAAACTACAAGTTTTTATTCGGAACCTATCTTGGTCGCACATGATGACCGTTCATGTTGGACTAAGTTGTTATAATTAACGACACAGCCCAACTCAATTATGACCTAACAGTTGTAGTTAACCCATCCCAACTCCTCGAACGGCTAAGGGAAGAGGAGAAATCTTAGTATTAAGGCTAAGAGAAACTTCTCGACAACTCATCATACTAAGGGGAATAGTATGGCTAGCTCGATTCAAATGATAATCGGTAAAGGCAAATCAAATCCGTTGATAGCTGAGAGTTTACTAAAAATCCTAGGTGTTGCCCAACAAGAGTCGGAAAATATGCACACAAAGTGTTGGAAGCAACGAGAGGACAACGAAAGCATAATTTCATTCATTAGAAAGCTTCTGACAACATATTAAAATGGAGTTTAGACTAAATGTTCGAACAAAGTCCAACAGAAAGGGATACAACCAAACAAATTCAAAACCTCTTCAACGTCGACCCAGCATCTTGAATCTTTCTTTTGTGCTCCTTCTCTAAGGTGGTGAGGGTCTCTCGGCGAATGTCTTCCTCAGTGAGCATGACAGCTTTATGGAGCTTCTCCCTCACTGCTTCCAAGGCCTGATTTTTCTCCTCGAGGTCGGCAATGATCAGCTACCACCGGTCCTCGATCTCTTTTAGCTCTTTCGACGCCCATTCATGAGCTAACTCCTTAACGACCAAAAAGGCTTATAGTTTGGCGATCATTTATTTTACATTTGATATGGATTGAGCCACGTCTGCTAAAAAGGCGTCGGCCTTCTGATGCTCCTCAGTCACCTCCCCGCTGGCTACAGTGGCTCACTCCACCACTTTCAACAGCCTAGTCTCCTCAGTCATGGCCTCATCTGAGTATTGCTTCTGTTTCCCCAAGGTGGATCAAGCATTTTTAGTGGCCTGGGCAACTACGTCCGTGGAACGAAGAGCGAGCAATGTCTGTACATCCCTTTCCGCTACCTCCAATCATCTCTAGAAGAGAGAAACTGCATTTGCGCCCGTCAACATGCGCAGTTCATTCAGATACATGTCCAAATGTGGTCTGAACCAGTCAAAAGAGTATAGGGTCGAAAAATTGACGATTGATTGGTTCTCTTGTTTTAAGAATACTAGGTTTGATCACTTTGTACAAAACCCTTACAATCACTCACTCTCTCTCTCTCGATTACAGATGAAGAGAAGATTAATTCAACTCCTCTTTGTTTAACGTGGGTTCTTGGTGGTGAAAGAATGCTTCCCCCGATGCTTAAGTCGAGATTGCTTCCCGTTGACGATCAGAATAAGATTGCTGAAGCTTCTGACGTTCGTTAGACCGCTAGGAAATGAGGTTTGAATTCCAGATCTATACGCAGGAGCTCCGATCTCTGATGATTCTTGAAGTCCAAGCCAAAAATCTCCCTCGTGCCTCATAGCCGCTCATGGCTATTTATAGGATTTTAGCACGTAACTGACGTGCTAAAATTGTGGATAGAGGGCGTAACTATCTCCTTTAATTCAACCCATGTTGATTACTGGAGCGAAATGTACTCCTGGAGTTTAGCGCATGATGCTGACTAGGTCTTCAAACCATTATAGCTGGATCTCCTACGTACAACAAGCCTCGCTGCATGGCGAGGTTCATCGGATTGTACGAGCTTCAGTATGCAACGAGGTTCGTCTTCTAAGTCCAACTTTGTAGTATAGCGAACTGTCTTCACTGACATCGTCTGACGAGCTTCGTATTCACCAATGAATTTCATCTTCGATAGCTGAGTCTAATTGTGTAGAAGGTCTTGTGAATTTCCTTTTGACGAGCCTCATCTTCACTAATGAGCTCTACGTTTAGTGATGAGTTCCGAACCTCGTATCTAATGATGAGCTTCGAACCTCGTTTGCAACGACAAGCTTTGTTGTTTGAGACGAGGTTCATCATTGTAATGACCCTCGTCATGCTTGTTATGAGCATAAGCATGCTAAGGCCAAATGATTAGCCGATGATTTATGAAGATCCATGAGAGTGGAGGAGAGATAGGCTTTTTCTACTAGTCTCTCCAATCTCTCCCCCTTTCATGTTGATCATGCCTATTTATAGGCTTAGGACCATTATGGAGTAAGTTAATAGGTTTTAACTCCCCTTATAATGAGGGAGTTAGTGGTCATTAGTTCTCATTTAAATAAGGTCATTAACTCCCCTTAAATGGGTGAGTTATTGGTCATTAACCCTCCTTAAATGTAGCCTCTAAAAATTATGACAAACGAGGTTCGGCTATGTACGAAGTTCATTAATAATGGCAACGGCGAACTTCGTCTTCAATGATGAAATTCGTTTCTGGACGAACTTCGATTCCTGGATGAGCTTCATCTTCAATGACGAACTTTGTTTCTGGACGAACTTCGTTTCTGGACGAACTTCATCTTCAATGACGAAGTTCGTCTTTTGAGGGGTGAAGTGTCATTTGACGAGGTTAGTCTGCGGATGGACTTCGTATTCAATAACGTTCATCATCATGATGGGCTTCATTGGCTAAGATCAGGATCATCATCACAACGAGCCTCGTCATGCTTGTAGCGAGGTTCAATCTTGCTTTATTCTTTGGTATTTTTTTAATGCCTACAAAACCCCCTTCAAAGTTTTCAGACCCAAATTAGGTTGTATGAGGTCTGAAATACTTTGAACCTTCTCGACTATGACAAGCTTGATTTGCATGACAAGCTTGGATGCTTTGGGATAAGCTTGGCCTCTTGGTGAGCTTCGACGCTTCATGGTGAACCTCATAGTTTCAGATGAATTTTGTCATTTTGATCCTTGGCACTTCGAGACGAGGTTCAGCTACTTGATGAGTCTCATCGTTCTATGCAAACTTCGTCAGACCTATGTGGGGTTGTCAATCAGGACTTAGGATTTTTAGCAAACCCTTAGCTATTAACGGACTTGATGTGTCTTTACCAACTGCCGTTTGAGTTGGACTAGCCATGCTTTTGCCCTTAGCATGGTAAGTTATTGAGAAATTTCTCTTAGGCCCAATGCTAAGATTTCTCCTCTATCATTTGCCTCTTTAAGGCCTTAGATCAGATGTATGTTAACGACGTTTAAATTATGAATAAGTGTTAAGAACGAAGCTCAACACATAACAACTCGTTAGGAAAATCAATCTTATTTGTGAAAATGATGACGTTGGGATAATCTTATCGTTCAGTGACTTAGAAGTATAATGACAATGATGGAAACAAAGGCACATTACTTAGTAGACAAATGTTGGAAAACTAACATCATTTGAAGAAATCATGATGTTAGTAAAATCATGTCGTTCAGTGACTTAGAAGTATAACAACAATGATGGAAATAAAGGCACATCACTTGGTAGGCCAATGACGACGTCAGGAAGATCAACTATCAGAGGTAATCATTAACCTGTTAGTTTTGTTGTGGACCCGTCATCATGTTAAAGATGATTAGTGGGAGATTTTGGAAGAAAATTAACTATTAGAGATAATCATTAACATGATAGTTTTGTTGTGGATCCGTCATCCTGTTGAAGAGGATTGGTGGGAGATTTTAGAGGGTACCAAGTCATTCAGTGATATGGGAGTATAACGGTTGTGATTGAAATAGTGGTACATCGCATGGTAAGCCACTATCTTCGACCGTTCTATGCAAATAGAACTTTTAGAAAAGACTAAATAGTGAATCATCACATGGTAGATCACTATCTTGATCGAGTGACAAGTATGTATTCATCGCATAGTAGAACACTACTTGATGAAGGAAATCAAGTCGTTCAATGACATAAGAATATAACGACTATGATTGGAATAGTGACACATCGCGTGGTAGGTCACTATTTTTGATCATTCTAAAGAGAGAATATTAAGAAAAGACCAGATAGTGAATCATCGCGTGGTAGATCATTATCTTGATCGAGAGACAAGTAGGTGTTCATCGCATAGTAGAACACTACTTGATGAAGTATTTTTAATGGGGGTTAAGAATTAACTATCAGAGGTAATCATTAACGTGATAGTTTTGTGGACCTGTCATCCTATTGAAGAGGATGGCGAGGAAATTTAGAGGAAGTGACTGTTCGCGGGAAAATTTGTGTCTTTCTTCATTGATATCATTGTACACTTTCGTAATAGTTTATTGATTACAGAAATCCGGTCTTTTTATAAGATCCGGTTACAACGAAAATCAAAGAAAATAAAAGAAAGATTACAATTTTGTTTCCTTTTATGTCGAACGAATCGCGAGCTCCTGTTTTGCGGTCACTCGCTTTGTGTGGGTT